>PITA01001159.1:146074-211854 GCA_004023965.1 Spilogale gracilis
AAAAAAATACTTGAGTACTAAACACTTATTTTTAAGTCAGGCATACTGAGGTATAATCATACACCGAGGAAAAATCATCCTTTTTAGGTGCACAGTTTTTTGGGTTTTTTTGTTTTGTTTTGTTTTGTTTTTTGCCTTCACCCACTTAAATATTTTTTTGATTTTTTTAATTGTTACTTAAATTTTTTTTCCAGTGTTCCAAGATTCATTCCCCATTCCCCACACCCAGTGCTCCACGCTTTAGGTGTCCCCAGTACCCACCACCAGGCTCTCCCATCCCCCCACCCCCGTCCCTCCAAGTCCCTCAGTTTGTTTCTGTGTCCAAAGTTCTGTTGTTTCATTTCTCTCCCTAGATTACCCTACTTCCCATTTACTTTCCTTCTCCTACTGTCCTCTAGGTTACCCCTTATTAGGTGCACAGTTTTATGAGTTTTGACAAATATATATATTGTATATACAACACCAAAATCAATATACAGAATTATATATTATTACCATCTAAAAGCTTCCCCTCCTTTGTTGTCAGTCCTCTCCCAATCCCTAGCCAAGGCATTACTAATCTGTTTTATTTCGCTTATAGTTATGCCATTTATACAATATAATATAAATAGAATTATACAGCCTGTAGCTTTCCTTTTGTGCCTGTCCTTTATGTCTGGCTTCTTTCACTAAGCTTAAGGCTTTGGAGATTTATCCATGTTATTAGATTTATCAGTAGTTCCTTTTTACTTTGGAATATTGTTCCATTGCCTTGATATACCATAATTTAGTTATCCATTCATCAGTTGATACATATTTAGGCTATTTCCAGTTTGGGACTATTTTTAATAAACCTGCTATAAATTTTCATGCACAGATCTCTGTGTGGACACATATTTTCTCTTCTCTTGAGCAAATACCTAGGCATGGAATTTCTGGGTCAAATGGTAAATTTAACATATAACTTTGTTAAGAAGATGCCTGTGGTGGACAGACTCCAAGATGGCCCCCAATTATCTCAGCCTCCTGGTATCTATGCTGTCTTTTAATAATCCTTCTTTTGTGTATGGGCAGAATCTGCTTCTAAACAGTAAAATACAGCAAAGGTGATAAGGATGTCACTTCAATGATGACATTACATAAAATTCTACTTTTTGTCTTGCTAGCAGACTTTCTCTATATATTCTTTTCTTTCTTGGTTTTGATAAAATAAGTAACCAAATGGAATGGTCCATTAGCAAGAAAATGAAAGCAACCCATAGCCAGCAAAGAATTGAGGCTCTCGATCTCATAGTCCACAGGGAATGCTGCTGTTCTGTCAACAATGGCATGACCTTAAAAACAGATCTGTCCTGGGGCACCTGGGGGGCTCAGTCAATAAGCGTCTGCCTTCAGCTCAGGTCATGATCCCAGAATCCTAGGATCCAGCCCTGCATCAGGCTCCCTGCTTGGTGGGAAGCCTGTTTCTCCCTCTCTCACTCCCCGTTTGTGTTCCCTCTCTAGTTGTGCTTCTCTCTGTTGAATAAATACATAAAATCTTAAAACAAAACAAAACCAGATCTGTCCCCATTTAAGCCTCAGATGAGACCTCAATCATGACTGGCACACTGAGGGCAGCTTTTTTGCAGACTTTGAACAGAAGAGGACCCAGGAAAGCCCTGCCCAGAATCCTGACTCACAGAAACTGAGATAATATATGTGTATTGTTTTCAGCTGTTATATGTATATAATTTGTGGCAATTGATAATACACTGTTTTCTAAAATGATTATACCATTTTATATTTCCAGCAGAAAAATGAAAGTTCCAGCTGCTTTGAGCACCCACTGTACTTGGTAGTGTCAGTTTTTATAAATTATAACAGTATTAAAAGGTATGTCTATTGCTATCTCATTGTGATTTTGTGTTTCCCCTTATGACCGATAAACTGAACTATATATTCATGTGCTTATTTGCAAAGCATACTTTCATTTCATTAAAATTTTATTGAAGAGGGGCCTTGGGTGGCTCTGTCAGTTAAGCATCTGCCTGCACCTCAGGTTCATGATCCAGGGTCCTGGGATCAAGTCCCGAGTTGGGCTCCCTGCTCAGTGTGTGGGGGTGTCTGCTTATTCCTTCCCCTCTGCCCCTTCCACTCATGTTCTCTCTCTCTCTCCCTCAAATAAATAAATTTTTTTTAAATGATTTTATACTGAGGAGCAGACGCTTTACATTTTAAGTCAAATTTGTCACTTCTTCTGTGTCATACACTTTCTGTGACCTATGCTAATCTAAAATCACAAAGACTTTCTCCTATCTTTTCTTGTAGAAGTATTATAATTTTGGGTTTCAAAGTTAAGTCTATGATTCATTTTGAGGTGTTGTTTTTTTTGGTATAGGTTGTGAAGCATGGATTGGGGTTCATTTTTGGCATACATGTGTCCAATTGTTCCAGTACCATTTGTTGAAAAGACAATCGTTTCTCCATTGAATTACCTTGGCATCTTTGTTGAAAATCAATTGACCATACATTTGTGGTACTATTTTTGGACTTTCTGTTCTGTATCATTGATTTCTGTAACTATCCAAATCAACACCACATTGCCTTGATTACTGAAGCTTCACAGTAAGTCTTGAAATCAGGTACTACAAGTCACCTAAGCTTTGTTCTTCTTTTTTCAAAACTGTCAATTCCTTATAATTTGATGTAGAAGATTCAGTGTCTTAACAATCAAAAATTCATTAGGCTTTACTATAGCACTCAACAAGCTAATTCTAAAATTTGTATGTTGCTATGGTCTAAATGTTTGTGACACCACCGAAATTCATATATTGAAAAACTAATATCTAAGGTGATGGTGTTAGGAGGTGGGGCCTTTGGGAAGTGATTAGGTCTTAAGAGCAGAGCCTGTAGGGATTCGTGTTCTTATAAAAGAGGCCCCAGAGAGCTAGCTCACTCCTTCACCATGTGAGGACACAGTGAGAAGTCTGAAACCCAGAAGACGGCCCTCATACAACTGTGCTGGCACCCTAATCTCAGACTTTTAGAATCAAGAAATGGGATAAATTACTGCTGTTTGTAAGTTACCCTGTCCGTAGTATATTGTCATAGCAGCCCTAACAAACTAAGACATATGGAAATACAAAAGACCAAGAAGAACTATAGTGTTCTAGAGAAAGAAACAAGATGGACTACCACATTCTACCAGATATCAAGACTCGATAAAAGGCTACAGTAATTAGAGATGGACAAATAGAACAGAGACACAACAGAGAGCCCTGAAATGCATGCACATATATATGGATAATTACTTTATGATGAAGACTGCAATTCAGAGCAGTGGGGAAAGAATGGTCCTCTTAGTAAAAGTTATTAGAAAAACTGAGAGTAGGTGTGAAAAAGTATGAAACTGGACCCCTATGTAGCATTATTTTCATGTGGATTATAGACCCAAAATCTTTTAGCAAAACAATACAATTTTAGAAGATAGAACAGTTTCATGGGGAAAACTTCTTTCTTAAAAAGCCATTTTTGGGGCAGCTGGGTGGCTCAGTCACTGAAGCATTTGCCTTCAGTTCAGGTCATGATCCCAGGGTCCTGGCATCAAGCCCTGTGTGGGGCTCTCCGCACAGTAGGGAGCCTACTTCTCCCTCTCCCTCTGCCACTCCCCCTGCATGTGCTTTCTCTCTGTCAAATAAATAAAATCTTTAAAACAAAAAGTCATTTTTGAGAAAGGAAAATGCTGACAATTGTGACTATATTAAGAATTCCAACACAGGGGCGCCTGGGTGGCTCAGTTGGTTAAGCGACTGCCTTCAGCTCAGGTCATGATCCCGGAGACCGGGGATCGAGTCCCACATCGGGCTCCCTGCTCGGCGGGAAGCCTGCTTCTCCCTCTCTCACTCCCCCTGCTTGTGTTCCCTCTCTGGCTATGTTTCTCTCTGTCAAATAAATAAAATCTTTAAAAAAAAAAAAAAAAAAAAAAAAGAATTCCAACACAGCAAAAGCAGTATAAAGAATATGAAATGAAAGCCACAGAGTAGGAGAAAGCATTTGCAACATGTATACCTAGGCAACACACTAGTGTTCAGGATATACAAAGAATTCCTACAAGTCATTAAGAAAACAACAGACAAGTAGATAAATGGGCAAAAACTTGAACAGGCACCTCACAAAAGAAGACATTCAAAATGCCAATCAACATGTGAAAAGGTGCTCAATCTCATCAGTGATCATGAAATACAGATCAAAAGTACAATGTCACACTACTACCTATATACCAGATCAGCTAAAAATCTGATGATACCAAGTGTTACCAGAGATTTGGAGCAGCAAGCACTCTTGTAAATCAATGGAGGAATGTAAATGGGAACAACACTCAGGCCATATACAGTAAAGCCGTATCTCCCAGCAATTCCACCACTACTTGTATACCCTAGAGAAATTCAGCAACGGGTACTGGCATGCAATATAAAAATGTCCTTCCTAGCAGCACTTTTTGTAAAGGCCCCAAACTGAAAACTTTTTAATTTATTGATAAATACTTACATACTGAAACTTTAAAGAAAAGAATGTAATTTCCATAAAAGCCAGGACAGTGGTTACCTCTGCTTTAAAGATGGTGCTCAGAAAGGGGCGTGTGGAAAAGGAAAACACTTCTGAAGATATGCAGTTCTATTTCTTGACATAGGTGATGGTATTTCCTTTATATGATTTAGTTAAACTGTATTTTTAAGCTCTTTTCTGTATATGTGTATTTGCCACAACAAAATAAATTTTAAAATAGAGGTAGAACAGGTTGCATAGTATGCTAGCATTTGTATATAGTAAATAAATGTTTTATTTATAAATGAACATATGTATGTGTGTGTGTGTACGTGATGGATTCACAAGTACTGAGGGTCAAGGGTGAAAGCGAGACTTAATTTTCCTTATAGTCCCTTTTTGCTGTTTGAACTTTACACCAAGTATATTATTTTTACAAGATGCGTTTTAAATGCTATTTAAAACATAAAACAAAAATTACATGTTATAACACATAAGCCTTATATTTTAGTGGGACAAAAAAAAAAAAAAAAAAAGAGTGCCTATCTCAGACTTGTCCAGTGAAGAAAAGATTTAGATACAAATGCTGCTTCCTATAGCCATGGCTTATCTCCTTGGGTTAAGTCTGGAACCCAGAAATATTCCTAGTTTTAAGTGTTTTTGTACAGTGCCACCACAGTAAAGTTTTATACACTAGTGATTAAAAAGTCACTTTGGTTCTAGGAACAAGAGAAATTAACAGGTGACTTGACAAGGCTTAAATATGTATCACTTGGGAATGAAGGCATGTCTCTCTCATTAACCTATCCACATCTCCTATCCACATCACTTGAATATAATGTCAAAACAAAAGTACTAAAGCAAATGCCCAGAATCATGAGGTGGCTAGCACATAACAAACAGTTCTAAGATTTTTCTAAAAATGTTCTGTTCTTTTGAGTGGCTGTAAATAAATCACCATGTACTTCTTAAACATTCAAAAAAACCCAACCAAACAACCAACTAAACAAAAAAACTTCTGGATGATAATACAAGGAGGAAAAACTGAACAATGAGAAGAGAGCTTTTATTCAGTAATGTGTCTTGTAATTTTACAAAATTCTGGTAATTTCAGTAATATTTTAGTGCTAGGAATAGGAAAAAAAATCTATGCAACAGTTAAAACTCATTCAGCAAAGAATACTTCACCGAATTCTCTTTTCTAAAGGCCCATTTGTGTATCTTTTGTTTTGATCACTAGGTCATCACTAGGTTCTAGTGTTTTGCCTACCTACTTTTCAGCTTGCTGTCTCAAATCCTTCTTAGAATGAGGACTACATGTCCAGACTCCTCAACTTATTTGCTTGCTTTTTCTTTCTTTCTCCTTCTCTCCCTTCTGGGTGCCTCCCTTCCTCCCCTCCTTTCTTTCTTCCTTCCATGTTTGTGGTTTGGGATCTCATATCCAGTGACTGATTATAAATGCCCTTCCATATAGTAACTGAGGAAAATACAGGACATCTTTTACTCTTCTATGTATTTTCATAGTCAAAAAGCTCAAGTAAAATAATCACGTTGCTAAAGCCTCTTGATTACCTTGTTGAAAGGTTCTTTTGGTAAAACATAGTATAACACAGTACAGAAAAGATAAGTGAAAAGACATTTACTTAAAGGAAGTGAATTATTTTCTGAAACTTCACTTTAAAGAATAATTTTTCATAGCTTTTTAAAAAATTTAAAGGTCTATTAGATATAAAGACTAGCTATATGAACACACAAGAAATTATGATTTTCTAGCACGAGTTTACAAATTATTTCCTACATTCTGATATCTAAATGCAACAATTATAGCTAAAATGTATACAGGTAAGCATTCAGGATCAAAGCATCTTAGTTTATTCAGTTTTCAGGTTTGGACTCAGCACTTTAAAGCCATGCTTGTCTTTACTTAATGCCAAAAAGTGAATCATTGAAGATTCTTGGCTGATACAGTTGTGAATTCCAGCAATGGTCATTCCTCATTTAGTGACAAGCAAGACTGAAAGGCCAAGTGTATTTTTATAAATAACCACCTTTCCTTATCTTCACTACCATAACGATGAGAAATTATAAACAGTGTCAATCTAGAATATAGCTTTCTCTGATTACCCAAGATAACAAGAATGTAAACCCTGGTGCCAATAAGATATTCTAATCTGTTAAGCAATGAGTCTTTCATTAGTGTAGGAAAGACAGCTGGAGGGATGTCAATAGGAGTACCATGCAGGGAATCTAGTCCAGGACATCAAGGACATCCACTCTGGGTTAATCTGATAGCTCTCATAATAGGAGAAAGTATTTTTAAAAAGAAAAAAAAAAAAAAACAAGCCAGCAGATATACTACAGATAATGGAATATTGTGTCTAATTATGTGCTAGTTTTGCTAGCAATATCTTGTTGCCTACCTTCTTCAAGTAAAAACTTCTTTGAGTTCTTAATGTGTTTTGACAGGACACCTATCTAAAGTCTTGCTGGACATCACTTGAAGAAATCATCCCTGTCCTTGTTAACAAGCATTTTTAACAGCTGTCAAATACAAACAGAAAAAAAGACCAATTTAGATTTTGCTGCCTTTTGTTTACTTTTTGTTTGGGACATTTTGGGACCTTTTCTGTAATATTATCAAATGCTCGGCTCTGTTTATAATCGTAGGCAAAGGGGCTTTGAATTTGAGAGATTGTAAGCATCCCAGTGCTTGAGGCTCTCAAAGAAGACGTGGCACACCTGACTATCCTCCAACAAAGACTGCCCTCTGACGCGTCTAAGAAGAAAGCTGGCAATCATATTCAGACTCTTCATGAACTGGTATTCTATTTGGACAACTGCACACTATCTAGATCATTGATGCCCTGTCTGATGACAAAATTTTGTCAGCTATATACGAACCAAGTTATCTTGGAAGACAGTGAAATAAACCATAAAATTTTCTTTGTGAGAAAAATGATACTGCTTTAAGTTTGGTTTATTTCCCTTTCCTCTTACCTAACCAAGTCTTCTACCTGACTCTCCAACTTGGGGCTGGAACTGACTGGGATTTCAAGATGCTTTGTTACTGTTTATGTTTTCTAATAAGCACACTGGTTTACTCCCTTTTGAGGCAGAGGCCTTGTGTAATGAGTCAATGCTTCTGCTAACTCTAAGAACCCTTAATTATTTCCACCATTTTCTCCATGTGTTTCCCTCACTGACTGTGTGAATCAGAGGCAGGCTGCTGGTTGTCAGAGACTGGAAAATTCACTGGCCTTCCCTGTTGGCCAGGAACTGAATTCTGCAGTGTCTATATTCATGGACTGAGTATCCTGTCTCAGAGTTTGTGCTGCACCTTCTGTTTTTAGTTTACTGGTGATCGGGGCACATCACAAGGACTTGGGAGTGCAGCTAAAGCCAAATCAGACTTGACAGAAAATTATTAGCAGGGTACAGAAGGAAAAAAGATCTCCCTTCCTTTTTGTAATCAGGTTAATATGTGCATGGAATGTTTCACTTAAAAAGGTAGTGTGTTTTGGCAAAGCTGGTTTCTTAAGTAGAATTTCAGTTCCCATTATGCGAGGCTATCCATTGCTGCTCTGGCAGGGCCTTTGATCAGTGAACTCAGTGGGGGAGAAGGGCATAGGCATATTAATAACTTCAACATGTGGCCCTTCAGCCCAGCTGTACCCTTGTCTTGGAAAAAGGCCAACTGGAAAGAGTTTTCTTAACCCAACCTATGTATGCATATTTTATAAGGGGGTAAAGGAAAGATAGGAGTTCAAAGAAGGAATACAATCTTTCTCTTATCCCTGTTCTCCATTTGGGGCACTCTGCTATGACATGTTTGAATCCTATGGACTCTGGCTCCATCCACAACTTTTACTATCTTTGTTTCTTCTGCTATAATGTTATAAAGACTAAAGCTGCTGGTTTAATTTACATACCAGCTCAAGACAAGGTTAGGGATGCAGGAGGCTCCATAAGAGTCTATAAGGATGAGAGATTAATGGGAACCAGATGCCTGAAATAGGAGCCCAGGGTCCATTTTGCCAGGACTGTATCTTTTGCCCTTTACCCCCGCATTGATATTTTTGACTGTTTTATTTTAACAATCACAGGCTTTAGGCCTCATTAAATTACTGCCACAGACTAGAGCCCAGCCTGCTTTTTTTCTGTGTTTCCTTATATTATTTTATACCATTCCCCTTATATTTTCTTCTTCTGGGATGTTCATTTGCCACATATCCCTCTCTGGTCCTTAAAAGATTCCCGACTGACACTATATCATAGTCACAGAGAGCAGATTTAGCTCATCACAAGTGCCTTTTCACTGATAACCTCAGCTATTATTCAGATCTTGCTCTCTCTCTTCTCCTCTTCCTCCTTCAATTTTATGATGGTGTTATCATTTCCTTAATCCAAACCTTCTCTGCTTCTAATTCCCAAACTACCTGATACTGACTTGTAACAAAAGATTAGCAGGGATGACTCCACGGGTATAACGATACTCAAGAGGGTATGTCAGCTAATATGCAGTTTGACTTCTGTAACGACATGAAAACTTTTTAAAAGTCTAGTTGACATAAACATCATGAAAAAAATCAAACAAGAGAAATATTAACCACACACATGACAGGCAAGGGGCTAATTTCCTCATATAATACAAAAATACATATAAAATAAATTTAAAGACCAGTAATATGAGAGAAAAGTACCCCAAAATATGAAAGAGCCTTCACAGAAAATAAGTTACTAATGACTTTCAAACATAGGAAACACATTCAAACTCTCAAAAGAAATTAAAAACTTGACAAATCTACAGTTTGCTAATATACCTTATTGGTAAAGACTGCAGGAAAAAGGCACTCAGGGCAAAAACGCATTAGTCCAAAGTAAAATAAGTACTTTATAATAATAATAATAAAAGGTATACCGCACGGTGGTAAACAGGCTCTAAAATAGCTCCCAATGATCCTTGCTTCCTGGTATTGATGGCTTTATGTAATCCTCTCCCCTTGAATTGTGTGCTGGACCTACTGACTCTCTTTTAACCAACAAAATATGGCAAAAGTGATGAGATATTGTTTTAGTTAAAAAGGACTCTAGCTTCCATCTTGCTCTCTTTCTTGCTTTCTCCCTTACTCTGAGAAACACGAACTGCTGCACTGTAAGCTGTCTTTGGAGAGGCCCATTTGGCAAGAGCTGGTATCTCTAGTCTATACCTACTGAAGACCTGAGGCCTGCCAACAGTGAGTGAGTGAGCTTGGAAGTGGATTTTCCCACAGTTGAGCCTTAAGATGCCTAACGCCCAATAATTTGCAGCCTTGTCAGATTCTGAGCCTAAGGACCAGCTCAGCCATGCCTGATTCCTGACCCACAAAAACTGTGATATATGCTTGTTGTTTGAAGCCACTAAGATTTGGGGCAATTTGTTACAGAGCAATAGATAACTAATACAGATTTTCATATCTGGAAGTGGGGTGCAGTGGGCAGAAGCCGAAAGCATTTTGAAGGGCATTTTAGAAAACGGCCATTTTAAACTCCCTGAACAGGAGTTTAATTAATGGAAATCTGGACTTTGAGGATGCTGTCATTAAAGGTACAGAAGGAAGTGAAGAACAAGTTAGTGTAAAGTAGAAGGAAGATTCTAGTTACATAGTGGCAGAAAGTTTAGCAATACTATTTACTGATTTGAGTAACATGAAAGGCAGAATATATGTTGAAAGAACTGGGCGACATAGCTGAGATTCTCAAACAAAGTGCTAGAGTTACTTCTTTTTTTCTTGTTGTTTATAATAAAGTAAAAGGAAAAATGCTTAAATAAAAAGGAATCAATATTTAGGAATTAAGATGGTGAAGCAGAAAGCACCAGGAATTCATCTCCCTATTCGTTAGGCAGAACTAATAATTTTGGAACTCTGAAGTCTATTCAAAGGCTTGCAACTTCTAGGGGAAATCTTGAACAATAAATTACTTTAGGTCAATGTCAACTCTTAGCTCAATAGCAGCTACCCACTGCCACTCCCAGGATGGGCAACAAGCATGCATGCACAAATTCCAGGAGCAGCTTGCATGCAGCTCAACAAAACCAGGGTAAGCGTCTGCCCTCCAAAAACTGAGGATCTACAATCGCTGCTCCTTTTTTTTTAAGTTTTTATTTGAATTCCAGTTAGTTAATATACAGTGTTATATTATTATCAGGGGTACAATATAGTGATTTAACATTTCCATACATCATCAGGTGCTCAACACAACAAGGGCCCTCCTTAATCCCCTCCACCTATTAAACCCTTCCCTCCTCCCCCACTTCCCTGGTAACCATCAGTTGATTGTCTGTACTTACGAATCTGTTTCTTGGTTTGCTTCTCTTTTCTTTCCCCAACTTTGCTCATTTGTTTTATTTTTTAACTTCCACATATGTGTGAAATCACTGACTGCTGCTTCAGACTACAAAGATACAGACATAAAGATAGGCAGCCAGTGTTGGAATCCTCACTGCCACTGCTGAAAGCCCACTCCCTCCAACTGAAGCCATTTGTAGGAGATTTAAAGTATGTGCACATTTTCCCCTCCCCACTTCATTTTTCTCTTTTTCCCTTTGTTGAAATCATTCATTTAAGATTATGATATGCAAAAACAACCACATATACAGGGGCATTTAGAAAGTCACTATACAACACACAGTGAAAGGTACAGGCTCAAAAAAGACCTGAGCTGACCTTAAGTTTATACCTCAGGCTGACTGCTGGCACAAAGCCTATAACTGAAGTTTTTTAAAAAAGCAAACCTTGGGAAACAAAGAAAATCTATTTAATTGAATCAACAGATCTACTGAATTGACAGAAACTATCTCTGATAAAGATCAGATGGCAGACTAACCAAAGATTTTATAACAATTTTCTTAAAGATGCTAAAAGATCCAGAGGAATATATAGAGAAAGTCAAGGAAATGATGTACAAACACAGTGAAAACACCAATGAACAAAAAGATAACATAAAAACAAACAAAAAGAAATTTTGGGCTGGAGAGTACATTAACAGAAATGAAAAAATCCACTAAAGAGAGTTGAAAGCAGATTTGAATAGGCACAACAGAGAACTAGTGAACTAGAAGAAAGGACAATTGAAATGATCAACTCTAATGAAGAGAAAGAAAAGAGACTAAAGAAGAGTGAACTGGGTCTAAGGTACATTTGAGACACCATCAACTGGATAAACATATACATCACAGAAGTCCCAGAAGGAGAAGAGACAGAGAAAGGTGAAAAAACAGTATAAGAAGATTCACTGAAAAAAACAATGACTGGAAACTTCCCAAATTTGATGAAAGCAATTAATAGTAATATTCAAAAGGCTCAACCAACTCCAAGTCAGATGAACTCAAAGAAGCCCACAACATGAAATACTGTAATCAAACTATCAACATCCAAAAACAAGGTTCTGGTCCAATATCATGACACAGACAGAAAAACCCTGAACCCACTTCATCCATGGGACACACCAAATTATACCTATTTATAGAATACTTCTTCTTGAAGAAGAACTGAGGGCTAACTGAAGAACTTCTGAACAATCAAAGATAGAGAACAGCAAGACAGATGAAGACATGCCACAGTTTAAAAGAGTAACTAGCATATAGAACCGCAGCTCCCATCAGCCAGCAAAAGTCATTAACCATATACAACCCACATGGGGGATACCGTACATAAGATCATTCCTTTAAGTTTAGGAGAAGTAGTCATTCTGCCTAATCCATAGAAAAATAGAAAGTCAAGGGGCGCCTGGGTGGCTCAGTTGGTTGAGCGACTGCCTTCAGCTCAGGTCATGATCCCGGAGACCCGGGATGGAGTTCCACATCGGGCTCCCTGCTCGGCAGGAAGCCTGCTTCTCCCTCTCTCACTCCCCCTGCTTGTATTCCCTCTCTCGCTGTGTTTCTCCATGTCAAATAAATAAAATCTTTAAAAAAAAAATAGAAAGTCAAGCAAAATGGACAGAAGAATATGCTTCCAAAGAAAGAACAAGAAAAAACATCAGAAAAAGAACTAAATGAAACAGAATAAGAACTTAAGTAATGACCATAAAGATACTCACCTGACTAGAGAAAAGAGTGGAAGAACTCAGTGAGACCTTCAATAAAGAGAAGAATCTTCTTCAATAAAGAAGAAGGTATCTGGGGTGCCTGGGTGGCTCAGTACATTAAATGTCTGCCTTGGCCTCAGGTCATGATCCAGGATCTTGGGATTGAGCCCCACACCGGACTCCAGGCTCAGTGGGGAGTCTGTTTCTCCCTCTCCCCATCCTCCTCCCCCACCTCATACTCTCTCTCTAATGAATAAATAAAATCTTAAAAAAAAAAAAAAAAAGAAGAGGGTATCAGTGATCTGGAACACAAGGTAATAGAAAGCACACAAGCTGAACAGCAAAAAGAAAAAAGAGTTTTTAAAACTGAGGATGATTAAGAGATCTCTTGGAAAATATCAAGTTAACAAACATTTGCATTATAAGGCTCCCAGAAGAAAAGAGAGAGAAAGGTATAGAAAACTTATATGAATAAGTAATAACTGAAAATTTCCTAACCTTGAGAAGGAAAAAGACATCCAAGTCCAAGACGCACTGAGTTATAAACAAGAGACAAGGGAAAAAGTCACCTACAAGAGAAAGCTCATAAAACTATGAACTGATTTTCAGCAGCAAGTCTTCAGGCCAGAATAGAGTGGCATGATATATTCAAAGTGCTGAAAGTAAAAAACCTACAAACAAGAATATTCTACCTATCAAGGCTATCATTCAGATATGAAGGAAAGATAAAGAGTTTCCCAAACAAAAGATAAGTTTATAACACTAAACTACCCTTACAATAAATGTTAAAGGGAATCTTTAAGTGTAAAGAAAATGGCTATGATTAGAAATAAGAAAATTATTAATAAAAAGATGTATGACAACATATATATCATACATGGAAGAAGGAGTAAAAAGAGAAGAGAAGGGGAAAAAGGTTTTTTCTTTTCCTTTTTCTGCGTGTCTTTTTTAGAATGATTTGAGCCTAAATACTTAAATAACCATCAAGTTAATATAAACCTCACACTGTTAGAATGACTGTTACCAAAAAGAAAAGAGATAACAAACGTTGGCAAGGTTGTGAAGAATGTAAATTGGTACAGCTATTATAGAAATCATAGTAAGGAGTTTCCTCAGAAAATTAAAAATAGAACTCCCATATGATCCTGCAATCCTACTTCTGAGTATCTGAAGAAAATGAAATCACCATCTTGAAGAGATATATGCACCCAAACGCTTACTGCAGCATTATTTATAGTAGCTAAGACATGGAAACAACGTAAGTATTGAAGAACAGATGAAAGAATAAAGAAAATGTGGTATCTATATAAGTATAAGCACACACGCGCGCACACACACACACACAACTATAGAATATTACTCATTCATTGATACATTGAAAAGAAAATCCTGGCATGCAACACAGAGGAAACATTATACTAAATGAAGTAGAGACATTTAGTCAGAGAGACAAAGAAAAATACTGTATGATCTCACTTTGATGTGGAATCTAAGAAAATCAAACTCATAGAAACACAAAGCAGACTGGCGGTTGCCAGGAGCAGGGGAAATGGGTAAAGGTGGTCAAACGGAACAAACTTCCAGTTAGGAGATCAGTAAGTCCTGGGGTTAAGAACAGCATGGTGGATATAGTTCACAGTACTGTACCGTATCCTTACAAGTTGCTAAGAGAGTACATCTTAAAAATTCTCATTACACACACATATACACATGCTGAAAATGGTAACTATGTAGGATGATGGGTGTGTTAACCTCCTTATTGTGGTTATCACAGTACAACATATACACACATCACTGTATACATTATGTTCTATGTCAACTACCTCTAAAAAAAAAACCAAGGAATTCAAGAAGACATAAAAAAATGGAAACATAACCCATGCTCAGGGATCAGAAGACACTGCTAAGATGTTGATGCTATCCAAAATGATCTTCAGATGCAATGCAATCCCTAGCAAAATCCCAATGACTTCTTGCATAAATTAAAAAAAAAATCCATCCTAAAATTATGGAAAATCCTACAATATTGAACTTCATAGGGCCCAGAATAGCCAAAAATATTTTGAAAAAGTAGAATAAATGTTATGGTATTAGTTACCTATTGCTGTATAACCAATTATACCCACTTACCATTTCAAAATTTACTACAAAGCTACTACAAAACAGTGTGGTACTGGAATAAAGACAGGCATATAGATCAATGGAATGAAGAGCCCAGAAAGAAACTCCCAGATACAGGTCACCATGGACTTAACTGTGTCATTTCCCCCCTCCATTCAAATGTTGGAAGTTCTAACTGTCCATATGATTTTATTGTAAACAGGACCTTTCAGGAAGTGATTAAGGTTAAATGAGGTCAAAAAGGTAGAGCCCTTATAGTTAGAATTGGCACTCTTAAAAGAAAAGGAAGAGATACCAGAGCTCTTTCTCTGCCCTGTGAGAATACAGCAAAGAGGCAGGAGTCTGCAAGTCAGGAAGACAGCTCTCACTATAAGTCAACTTTGCAGGTACCCTGATCTTGGATTTCCAGTCTCTAGAACTGTGAGAAGATAAATTTCTTCTGTTTAGAAGTCACCCAGTCTATATGCTATTTTGTTAAGTGTATTTTACAACTAAAAAGAATTTTTTGAAGGAATTCAGAGCTTGATGATTTTGAAAATTTGCAGCCTCTCCAGATTTAAAAGATGCTAACGTTAAGAAATAACTTCTAAGAAAAGTTCATATTTCTAAGAAAAGTTCATACAGTAGCACTGCCAGGGGAACCCTGGTTTAAAGGTGAAATCAAGGGTATGACGAAAAACTTGTTAGACTATGAAAGATAAAAGCTGTTAACTTCAAAGTACTATGAAGAGTCACACATAGGGCCCTTTTAAAAGATTAAGGGTGTGCCTCACAGATCTCTCAAACAACAGGGTTTCTAAGAAGCTCAAGAGCTTTATTCTACTGACTTCTAGGAGCCCAAGATAAAGAAGGACTCATCTAGAACAGTTTTCTAGTCGTGACTTTTATATAATGGAGTGGACCCTAATGAGATTCACAGGGGGCCCACAGATTTTTTCAAGAATTTTATCAGCAAGAACTCTGCCAGCTTGAACTGAAAAGGACCAAATGAAAGGTACAGTAAAAAACAAAACAAAACAAAACAAAAAAACCTCTTTTAAAAGCGAAGAGACTCCCTCAAATTCTATCTGACAAGAAAAACAGACTGAAACAACTTCTGGACACTAACGTGATACTTTTCTTAAAAAAGAAAGAATGATTCTGGAGGTAAAACCAGAGGCCCAGAGAACAGACCCAAAGTCCATTCCTAGCTCTTGAGACCTAGTCAAGGAACTTCTAACAGTGGCCCAACTGAATTTCAGAATTGCAATGGAACAGGGACTTGTTTGTGTCTACCATAAACCCTCCTTTTGAATAAAAGCACCTATAGTGGTTATCCCATGCCTTCCTCACTATTCTACAGTTGTGTGGATAGAGAGGAGTTTTACAGAAGGAAAAGAACTGCCAAGAGTTGTATTGAAGAAACTACACCTGAGAACCATCATCTACAACTGGATGTGATTTTATATGATGAGGTTGTGAATGTGAGCTGATGCTGTAAACCTGGTGAGACTTTGAGGGATTTGGGAAGGGAGATGAGTATATTTTGCATATGCCAGGGACAGGAACAGGAGCTGCATTAAAAAGACTATAATGAATAGCTTCTAAAATAGTCCCAAATGATGCCTACTTTTTTCTTTTTCAATTTTTTTTTTTTTTTTTTTTTTTTTTTGGTGAGAGAGAGAGGGAGAGACAGAGAGATCATGTACATGAGTAGGGGGAGGGGCAGACTCCTCACTGAGCAAAGAGCCCAATATGGGACTCGATCCCAGGACCCTGGGATCATGACCTAAACTGTAGGCAGATACTTAACCAAGTGAGTGACCTAGGTGCCCTGATCCCTGCTTTCTTGTGTTTATGCCCTTGTATAATCATCTCCTTGAGTGTAGGCTGTTCTTACTGACTCTCTTCTAATCAAAAGACTGTAGCAAAGTAAAGACATGTCATTTCTGAGATTAAGTTACAAAAGGACTGTAGCTTCTATCATAATCACTCTCTTGTGTTCTCCCTCACTCACTCTGAGGAACATCAACTACCATGTTGTAAATTGTCCTGTGGAGAGGCATACCTAGCCAACAGGCAGTGAGAACCTGAGGGCCTCCTTAGAACCAGATGAGTAAGTTGGAAGCAGATCTTCCCCAGTTGAGCCTTAAGGTAACTCCAATCCTGGCTGACACCTTAACTGCCACCTTGTGAGAAACCCAGAGAACACAAATATACTGTGTCTGAATTCCTGATCCACAGAAACTGAGAAATAATAAATGTTGCTTAATGCTGCTATATTCACTGGTAATTGGTTATACAGCAGTAGGTAACTAATACACACATAATGAAGATTTATTAGGAATATTTATATGTATCTAATATACATTTCATACTTACATAAATATGTACATAATGTGTCATTTTTTAAGAATGTTGGTACATTCATCAAAGTTAACCATACATTACCTCTCAAAAAAATCAACCAATTCCAAGATGTAGAAACAGTACCAATAAAATTATGATTAAATAGGGAAAATAGAAATGTTTTTACAATGTTCTTAACTTTTGGAACAAAAAGGAAATCAAAACCAAGATTACACAATTATTTTTTATTGTTATTTAAATTATTTTTCCAGTATTCCAAGATACATTGCCCATTCCCCACACCCAGCGCTCCATGCAATAGGTGCCCTCAGTACCCACCACCAGGCTCTCCCATCCCCCCACCCCCTTCCCTCCAAGACCCTCAGTTTGTTTCTGTGTCCAAAGTCTCTCTTGTTTTGTTTCTCTCCCTGAATTACCCTACTTCCTATTTCCTTTCCTTCTCCTACTGTCCTCTATATTACTCCTTATGCACCTCATGTAAGTGAAACCATGTGATACTTGACTTTCTCTACTTGGTTTACCTCACTAAGCATAATCTCTTCCAATCCAGTCCATGTTGCTACAAAAGTTGGATATTCATCCTTTCTGATGGAGGCATAGTATTCCATTGTATATATGGACCATATCTTCTTTATCCATTCATCTGTTGAAGGGCACCCTGGCTCTTTCCACAGTTTGGCGATTGTGGCCCTTGCTGCAATGAACATTGGGGTCCCTATGACCCTTCTTTTCACTACATCTGTATCTTTGGAGTAAATACCCAGTACTGCAATTGCAGGATCATAGGGTAGCTCTATTTTTAATTTTTTAAGGAATCTCCACACTGTTTTCCAAAGCAGCTGCACCAACTTGCATTCCCACCAACAGTGTAAGAGAGTTCCCCTTTCTCCGCAGCCTCTCCAACACTTGCTATTTCCTGACTTGTTAATTTTGGCCATTCTGACTGGTGTAAGGCGGTATCTCAGTGTGGTTTTGATTTGAATTTCCCTGATAGCTAGTGACGCTGAACATTTTTTCATGTGTCTGTTAGCCATTTGTATATCTTCTATGGAGAAGTGCCTCTTCATGTCTCTTGCCCATTTTTTGATGTGTTCATCTTCTTTTTGGGTGTTGAGTCTGAGTAGTTCTTTATAGATCTTGGATATCTGCCCTTTCTCTGTAGTGTCATTTGCAAATATCCTCTCTGACTCTCTGGGTTGCCTCTTTGTTTTGTTGACTGTTTCCTTTACTGTACAGAAGCTTTTTGTTTTGATGAAGTCCCAAAAGTTCATTTTTGCTTTTGTCTCCTTTGCCTTTAGAGACGTATCTTGAAAGAAGTTGCTGTGGCTGATGTCAAAGAGGTTACTGCCTATGTTCTCTTCCAGGATTTTGATGGATTCCTGCCTCACGTTGAGGTCTTTCATCCATTTTGAGTTTGCCTTTGTTTGTGGTGTAAAAGAATGGTCTAGTTTCATTCTTCTACATGTAGCTGTGCAATTTTCCCAGCACCATTTATTGAAGAGACTGTCTCTTTTCCACTGGATATTTTTTCCTGCTTTGTCGAAGATGATTTGCCTGTAAATTTGTGGGTCCATATCTGGACTCTCTACTCTGTTCCATTGGTCTATGTGTCTGTTTTTGTGCCAGTACCATGCTGTCTTGGTAATCACAGCTTTGTAATAAAGCCTGAAGTCAGGTAACGAGATGCCCCCAGCTTTGCTTTTCTTCTTCAGCAATTCCTTAGCGATTCGGGGTCTTTTTTTGGTTCCATATAAATTTTAGGATTGTTTGTTCCAACGTTTTGAAGAATGTTGGTGGAATTTTGATCGGAATGGCATTAAAAGTATAGATTGCTCTGGGCAGTATAGACATTTTGACAATGTTTATTCTTCTGATCCATGAGCATGGAATGCTCTTCAATCTTTTTGTGTCCTCTTCAATTTTTCATGAGTGTTCTGTAGTTCCTCGAGTACAGATCCTTGACTTCTTTGGTTAGGTTTATTCCTAAGTATCTTATGGTTTTGGGTGCTATAGTAAAAGGAATCGATTCTCTGATTTCCCTTTCTATTTTTTCATTGTTAGTGTATAAGAATGCAACGGATTTCTCTGCATTGATTTTGTATCCTGCCACATTACCGAATTGTTGTATGAGTTCTAGTAGTTTGGGGGTAGAGTCTTTTGGGTTTTCAATGTAGAGTATCATGTCATCTGCAAAGAGAGAGAGTTTGACTTCTTCTTTGCCAAGCTGGATACATTTTATTTCTTTCTGTTGTCTGATTGCTGTTGCTAGGACTTCTAACACTATGTTGAACAATAGTGGTGAGAGTTCCTGATGTCAGAGGGAAGGCTGTCAGTTTTTCCCCCTTGAGAATGATATTCGCTGTGGGTTTTTCGTAGATAGATTTTATGAGGTTGAGAAATGTTCCCTCTATCCCTATACTTTGAAGAGTTTTGATCAGGAACGGATGTTATATTTTGTCAAATGCCTTTTCTGCATCAATTGAGAGTACCATATGGTTCTTCTCTATTCTCTTATTGATTTGTTCTATCACATTGATTGATTTCCAAGTGTTGAATAATCTTTTTAATGTATTGTTGGATCCTGTTGGCAAGGATCTTGTTGAGAATCTTGGCATCCATATTCATCAGCGATATTGGTCTGAAGTTCTCCTTTATGATGGGGTCTTTGTCTGGTTTGGGAATTAGAGTAATGCTGGCTTCATAGAAAGAGTCTGGAAGGTTTCCCTCCATTTCAATTTCCTGAAAGAGCTTCAGGGGAATAGGTGTTATTTCTTCTTGAATGTTTGGTAGAATTCCCCAGCGAATCTGTCTAATCCTGGACTCTTGTTTTTGGGGAGGTTTTTGATCACTGCTTCAACAATTCAAACTGTCAATGTCTTCCTGTTTCAGTCTTGGAAGTTTATAGGTTTCTAGGAATGTATCCATCTCTTCTAGGTTGTTAAACATATTGGCATATAATTGTTGATAGTAATTTCTGATGATTGTTTCTATTTCCTTAGTGTTAGTCATGATCTCTCCCCTTTCATTCATAATTTTATTAATCTGGGTCTTCTCCCTTTTCTTTTGGATTAGTTTGGCCAATGGTTTATCGATCTTATTGATTCTTTCAAAGAACCAGCTTCTAGTTTCGTTGATGTGTTCTACTGTATCTCAGGTTTCTGATTCATTCATCTCTGCTCTAATCTTAATTATTTCCCGTCTTGTGGGAGGCGTTAGTCTAATTTTTTGTTGATTTTCCAGTTCTTTAAGGTGTAATGAGAGTTGGTGTATTCGGGATTTTTCACTTTTTTTGAGTGAGGCTTGGATGGCTATGAATTTCCCCCTTAGGACTGCCTTTGCTCTATCCCATAGGTTTTGGATCGATGTATCTTCATTCTCATTGGTTTTCATGAAGTGTTTCAGTTCTTCTTTGATTTCCTGGTTGATCCACAGATTCTTGAGCAGGATCCTCTTTAGCTTTCAAGTGTTTGATTTTCTTCTGAACTTTTTATGGTGGTTGAATTCCAGTTTCACAGCATTATGGTCAGAGAATATGCAAGGAATAATTTCAATCATCTGGTATCAGTTGAGCCCTGATTTGTGACCTAGTATGTGGTCTATTCTGGAGAAAGTTCCATGTGCACTCAAGAAGAATGAGTATTCTGCTGTTTTAGGGTGGAATGTTCTGAATATATCTATGAGATCCATCTGGTCCAATGTGTCATTCAAGGCTCTTGTTTCTTTGTTGATTTTCTGTTTAGATGATCTGTCCATTGCTGAGAGTGGTGTGTTAAGATCTCCTACAATTAATGTATTCCTATCAATATGATTCTTTATTTTGCTTAACAGCTGGCTTATGTAGTTGGCTGCTCCCATGTTAGGGGCATAAATATTTACAATTGTTAGATATTCTTGGTGTATAGACCCTTTGAGAATGATGTAGTGTCCTTCTGTGTCTCTGACTACTGACTTTAGATTGAAATCCAATTTGTCTGATATGAGAATCGCTACCCCGGCTTTCTTTTGGGGTCCGTTGGCATGAAAGACGGTCCTCCATCCCCTCATTTTCAATCTGGAAGTGTCTTTAGATTCAAGATGTGTTTCTTGTAAACAGCATATGGATGGGTCCTGTCGTTTTATCCAGTCTGCAGCCCTATGACTTTTTATTGGAGCATTTAGGCCATTCACATTAAGAGTGATTATTGATAGATACGTTTGTATTGACATCATGTTGCCTGTGAAGTTCATGTTTCTATAGATTACCTCTGTAAATTTTTGTTCTGTGTCACTCTTGTGTTCATTTCTCTTTTATAGAAACCCTCTTAGTATTTATTGTAGTGCTGGCTTGGTGGTTGCATAATCTTTTAGACTTTGGCAGTCCTGGAAGCTCTCCTTCCATTCTGAAAGTCAACCTTTCTGGATACATTATCCTTGGTTGCATATTTTTGTCATGTAATTTCCTGAATATGTCTTGCCAGCCCTTTCTGGCTTGCCAGGTTTTTGTGGAAAGGTCTGACGTTATTCTTATGGTCCTCCCTCTATAGGTAAGGGATCGCTTTCCTCTAGCTGCCCTTAAGACATATTCTTTGGTTTTATAATTCACGAATTTCACAATTATGTGCCTGCAGGTTTTTCTGCCCTCATTGATCTTGGGGGGTGTCCTCTCTGCCTCTAGGACATGCACATTTGTTTCATTCCCCATATTCGGGAAATTTTCAGCCATGATTGTTCAACAGTATCTTCTAGGCTTCTCTTTCTCTCTCAACTCCTTTGGGGATTCCAATAATTCTGATATTGGAGTGTTTCATGGCATCATTTATTTCCCTTATTTTGTTTTCATGGGATTTTAGCTGTTTGCTCCAAGACTTCTCTTGCTCCTCCTCCTTAATCCATCTGTCTTCTAAATCACTGATATGATCTTCAGCTTCACTTACTCTAGCTGTTAGCATATTTAAATTAGATTGCATCTCATCTATAGCCTTTCTATCCTCAGCTTTCACTTCTGTTATTAGGGCTTCCATTTTGAGTCTAATGTTCTTTTCCAAATTAGCCATTGCTTGGACAATTGCTGCCCTGAATTCCATTTCTGTCATATTATTTATATTCATTTTCAGTAATTCTGTGACCGGGGTTGCAGTCTCAGGGTTCTTCTTCTGTTGGATGTTCCTTCTCTGAGACATTGTGGTGAGGAGTGGTTGAGGGGGTGTATAGCTAAATACTTCAGCCACTATCCAGGTGAATGGTCGCTGGAAGGTTTTGGAACAATCAGAATTCACCATCGTAAAGGAAGAAGAAAGAAAAAAGAGAAAGGAAGGAAGGAAGCAAGAAAAGAAACCCCTGCCAGAGTGGGGCCCAGTGGTAGGATTTATATGGAACAAAACTTCTACAGGGTAAAGAACAAGGGTATCAAGGGTAAATGAAGAGATCAAAAAGCGAAGCCCAACCTGAATGACCTCCAAGACCAGTATTTATATAATACAAAAGCAAAAACAATTACACAGAAACACTGAGAGACTAGAGTGGGAAGGTGAGGGCAGGCACTCCTTGTCGGCAAGGGAAGTTTCAGATCCTCCCGAGTTTGTCTTGTTATTATTGTTGGAGGAGCCCACTTTCTAAAGATATAGGGATATTAGAACTGGTTATATATAGGGGTAGTATTGAATAGGGATGTAGGATTACCTTGAAGCTTATAACTATTTGTATATGTAAAAGAAAAAATAAAGGAAAGAAGAGAGAAGGGAAAAAACAGATAAAACAAACAAGAAAGCAAGAGGCAACAACAACAACAGAAAATACAGGAATGTGTTTGAAAAAATTTCAAGGTAAAAAATTAGTATGTAGAGTTGTACTGAGTTTCATGTTGTGATAAAAGTGGGTTAAAATTAAAAGAACAAAAACTGTGAGAATGAATTTTTAAGTTTAAAATGGAAACTTTAAAAGTAAAAATAGAAAAAAGTTAAAAAAGCAAATAAGGTGAAAAACTGTATCAATAAAGTGTACAGCTTTTGGAGCAGTACCAGGTGTTTAATAAATTGCCCTTCCCCCCTGATATTGGGGTTTTACAGTTTGGGTGTTGTCCTCCTGAGCTTCTGGCTTTGCCTTCTGTGGGAGGGGCCTGCCGCGCTGTTCCAATTTCTCCACATTCTCACCAACATTCTGGTGAATAACTCCAGGAGAGCAGGAGGGCTATAGGAAACTGAGACTGTACCTGTAAAGCACCAGGGCATTATATCATGCTATGACCTAGCCTGGAGGCAACAGTTTGGAAAGTGCCTGGGTTAATCCTGGAGTAGACTTATTACTAATTATAGGCATGTGCCTTAGAGGCAGAAATCCATAGGAACCTTCTCCAGGAATAGAAATACTGGCTGGCACTTTTTTTTCCACCTCTCTTTTAGTCTAGCTGGTTGGATTCTGAAGGGAGCCAGTTCTGACATATATCTAAATTGCTAGCACTGTTCATCCTTTCCTGGTATTTCTATGCAAACCCACCCCACTGGGACTTGCCTACTCTGGGAGGCACCCCTCCAAAGGGGCTCCTGCTCCACTATATCTGGCAGGTAGCTGTGACCAGGACTAGCATCTCCCCAAAAGCAGACAGGCACCCACCACAACCAACAGGCATCTGCAGCCAGAATATACACCCTTCCAAAGCAACTCCTGCCCTAGTAAGGTGGAGGGCCCAGCCTCACCCACCAGCAGAGTCAAAGCAGTTGAAACCAGGCCTCTCAGGTAGCTGTATTGGCGGTTAATCCCATCCACCCGGACATCAGCAGCAGCTGCAGCAGGGCCTCTCAGCCAACTGCACCAGGGACCACTGCTGCCTACCAGTGTGTCCACAGTATTCTTGGCAGGTCATTGCAGCCCACTGGGCTGGGGGCCCTGCCTACCAGTGCACCCTCACAGTCACATCCCACTCATAAGGGGACTGCACACACAACACACACAGCCCACACAGGAGATACTCCTGGAAAGCATGGTTCTGGTAACCTGGGAAGATTATGCTCCTGGGCCCCACAGGAAGCCTCTATGCAAGGCTACTACTTTCAAGACCAGGAAACATAGATGACCTACCTACTACCAAGAAACAAACAGATATATCAGACAAAATGAAAAGACAGAAGAATATGTTCCAAACAAAAGAACAAGACAAAACCTCAGAAAAAGAACTAAATAAAATCAAAATAAGCAAGTTCTAAAGAACAGTCATAAAGATACTGAATGGACTTGGGAGGAGAGTGAATAAACTCAGTGAGAACTTCAACAAAGAGTTAGAAAATATTTTTAAAAACAAAGCTGAGTACAATAACTGAAATGAAAAATACACTAAAGGGAATCAACAGCATATTAAAAAATTAAGAAGAATCGATCAGTGATCTGGAAGAAAGAGTAGTCAAAACCATCCAAAGTAAACAGTCAAAAGAAAAAAGTAAAAAGTAAGGGTAGCTTAAGAGACCTCTGGGACAACATAACTGCAATGAAGAATTAGAAAATATTTTTAAAAACATTCAAAGTTAAATATAATAACTGAAATGAAAAATACACTAAAGGGAAACAACAGATTAGAAAATTAAGAAGAATCGATCAGTAATCTGGAAGAAAGAGTTGTGAAAACCATCCAAACTGAATGGCCAAAAGAAAAAAGAATTTAAAAAGTAACGATAGGTTAAAAGACCTCTGGGACAACATCAAGTGTATTAATATTCACATTATACAAATCCCATGTGGAGATGAGAGAAAAGGCAGAAAACTGGTTTGAAGAAATAATAGCTGAACACATCCCTAACTTGGGGAAGGAAATAGACATCCAGGTCCAGGAAATAGAGAAGAGCCCCATAAAAGATGAGCCCAAGACAAAAAAAAAAATAATTAAAATATTGAAAAATGAAGATAAAGAGATCATCTTAATGGCAGCCAGAGAAAAGTAATTAGTTACATACAATGGAAACCCCATAAGCTATCAGCTGATTTTTCAGCACAAATTTTGTAGTCCAGATGGGAGTGACATGATATATTCAGAGTGCTAAAAGGGAAAAAAACCTTAAACCAAGAATACTCTATCCAGCAAGGTTATCATTCAGATTTGAAGGAGAGATAAAGAGTTTCCCAGACAAATGAAACTTAAAGGAATTCATCATCACTTTAAGTGGTTAAAGAAAACATAGTAAAGTTAGTATATTAATCATTTATAAAACTAGTGTGAAGGTTGAAAGACTAAAGTAAAATCAATTATATTTATAATGTTTAGCATATACACAAAATAAGGAGATAAAAATATAACAACAAATACATAAAATGTGGAGGGAAGAGTGGTGCTTTGAAGAATGTGAACTTAAGTAACCATCAACTTAAAACAGACTTCCATATATGTATATGCATATATATGTATATACACACATATATCTAGCACACACTATGTACACATATACATATACACACATATACACATATGGAACTACAGTACTTCATTGTAACCACAAACCAAAACCTTTATCAGATAAACAAAAAGTGAAAGTAATCCAAGCATAGCAGCAAAGAAAATTATCAAATCACAAGGGAAGAGAGCAAGAGAAGAAAGCAACGGAAAAGAAATGCAAAACAACTAGAAAACAATGAAAGAAGTGGCAAAAAGCACACACATAACAAAAATTACCTGAAATGCAAATGGAGTAAATGCTCCAACCAAAAGACACAGGATGAATGAATGGACAAAAAAATCAAGACTCATCTATATGCTGCCTACAGGAGACTCACTTCAGACTTAGGGCCACAATGAAAGTGAAGAAATGAGGGGTGGGGATTCAATTCAAATGGAATTAAAAAAAAAAAAAAAGCTGAGGTAGAATAGTTATATCAGAAAAAATAAACTTTAAAACAAAGACTATAACAAGAGACAAGGGCATTACATACTGATAAAGGAATCAACCTAACAAGAAGATATAAATACTAAAAACATCTATACACCCAACAAAGGAGTACTTAAATATATAAAGCAAATATTAGCAGACATAAAGAGAGAAACTGATGACAATACAATAATAGTAGGAGACTTTAACACTCCACTTATATCAAGGGGTAGAACATCAAGAAAATTAATAAGCAAACAGTGTCTTTGAATGATATATCAGACCATATGGACCAAAGTATTTACAGAACATTCCATCCCAAAACAATAGAATACACATTATTTTCAAGTGTACATGGAACATTCTCCAGAAGAGACAACATGGTAAGTCATACAACAAGACTCAATAAAGTTAAGAAGACTGAAATCATATCAAGCATCTTTTCCAACCACAGGATATAGAACTAGAAATCAATTATGGAGAAAAAAAATGGAAAAACGCAAGCACATGGAGGCTAAATAACATTACTAAATTAATGGGTCAATGTAAAGGAATCAAAGTGGATATCAAAAAACACATGGAGGCAAATGGAAAGTGGAAACACAATGGTTCAAAACTCTTGGGATGCAGCAAAAGCAGTTCTAAGAGGCAAATTTATAGGGATACAGGCCCACCTCAAGAAACAAAAAAAAGTGTCAAATGAACAATCTAATCTTACACCTAAAAGAACTAGAAAAAAAATAATAACCAAGTCCAAAGTTAGTAGAAGCAAGGAAGTAGTAAAGATTAGAGCAGAAATGAATCAAATGGAGAGTGAAAAAACAAGAGAAAAAAAATCAATGAATAGCTGTTTCTTTGAAAAGATACACAAAATCAATAAAAATTTAACCCAGACTGATCGAGGAAAAAAGGAGGACTCATAATCTGAAATGTAAGAGAAGTTACAGCTGGCATCGCATAAATACAAAGGGTTGTAACAACTACTATGAAAAACTATATGCTGACAAACTGGAAAACCTAGAAGAAATATAGAAATTCCTAGAAATATACATTCTTCTAAGACTAAACCAGAAAGAAATAAGAAACCTGAGCAAACTAGTAATGAAATTCCATCAGTAATCAAAAAACTTCCAACAAACCAAAGTCCAGGACTAGATGGCTTCATAAATAAATTTTACCAAACCTCTCAAGAAGAATTACCACCTACTATTCTCAAACTCTACCAAAAAATTAAAGAGAAAGAAATGTCTCGAAATTCATTCTATAAGCCCAGAATTACCCTGATCCCAAAACCAAAGACACTACAAAAAGGAAAATTATAGCCCAATACTACTGACAAACAGAGATACAAAAGTCCTCAAAAAAATATTAGCAAACTGAATTCAACAATACATTAAATGATCATACATCATCATTAGGTGGGATTTATTCCAGGGTACAAAAATGGCTCAATATCTCCAAATTGATCAATGTGACACAACATTAACAAAAAGAAAGATAATAATCCTATGATCATCTCAATAGATGGAAAAAAAATCTGACAAAATTCAACATCCATTCATGATAAAAACTCTCAAAAAGTGAGTACACAGGGAACGTACCTCAACATAATAAAGGCCATGTATAATAAACCCACAGCTAACATCATGTTCAATGGTGAAAAGGTGAAAGCTTTTCCTCTAAGATCAGAAAAGACAAGGATGTCCATTCTTGCCACTTTTATTTAACAGAAAATTAGATGTCCTAGCTGTAGTGATCAGATGAGAAAAAGAAACAGAGGACGCCTGGGTGGCTCAGTTGGTTAAGCGACTGCCTTCGGCTCAGGTCATGATCCTGGAGACCCAGGATCGAGCTCCACATCGGGCTTCCTGCTTGGTGGAAGCCGCCTTCTCCGTCTCTCAGTCCCTCTGCTGTGTTCCCTCTCTAGCTGTGTTTCTCTCTGTCAAATAAATAAAATATTAAAAAGAAAAAGAAAAAGAAACAGAGCATTCAAATTGGTAAGGAAGAAGTAAAACTCACTATTTGCAGATGACATGATACTATATATAAAATACCCCAAAAGCTCCACTAAAAAACTACTGGAACTAATAAATCAATCTGTTGTGTTTCTATATACTAATGACCTAGCAGAAAGAAAAATTAAGGAAATAGTCCCATTTACAATTATATTTAAAAGAATAAAATAACTAGGATTAAATTTAACCAAGGAGGCAAAAAAAACCTGTCAAATGAAAACTATAAGACACTGATGAAAGAAACTGAAGATGACATAAATAAGTGGAAAAATATACCCTACTTAGACAAGAAGAATTAATATAGTCAAAATGTCTGTGTTACACTAAGAACCTATAGATCCAATGCAATCTTTATCAAAATCGCAGTAGTATTTTGGGGGGTGCCTAGGTGGTGCAGTCAGTTAAGCATTCAACTCTTGGTTTTGGCTCAGGTCATAATCTTGGAATCATGAAATTAAGCCTTGCATTGGGCTCCATGCTCAGTACAAAGTCTGCTTAAGACTCTCTCTCCCTCTCTCTTGCCCACATCATTCTATGAAAATAAATAAATAAATCTGTAAAAAAAATCTATCAATAGTATTTTTGACAAAACTAGGACAAATAATCCTATAATTTGTATGTTATCACAAAAGACCCTGAATGGCCAAAGCAATATTAAGAACAAAGAGGGAGGAATCACAGTCCCAGCTTTCAAACTATATTACAAAGCTACAGTAATCAAAATAGTATGACACTGGTACAAAATAAACACATAGATCAATGTAACAGAATAGAGAGTCCAGAAATAAACACATGCTTATATGGTTGGTTAATCTATGACAAGGAGGGCAAGAATACACAATGTGGAAGAGACCATTTCTTCAATAAATGGTGCTGGGAAAACTGCAGAGCTACATGCAAAGGAATAAAACGGGGCCACTTTCTTAGACTATACACAGAAATAAACTCAAAATATAATACAGACCTAAATATGAGACCTGAAACCATAAAAATTCATAAAGGAAAACATAAGCAGTACCCAGACGTCAGTTATAGCAACATTTTTCTAGATAAGTCTCCTCAGGCAAGGGAAACAAAAGCAAAAATGAACTACTGCAACTACACCAAAATAAAGAGCTTTTGCACAGTGAAAGAAACCACCAAACAAAAAGGAAATCCACTGAATAGGAAAAAGAATTTGAAAATGATATATCCAATATAGGGTTAATATTCAAAATATATAAAGAATTCATAGGGGCACGTAGGTGGAGCAGTTGTTAAGTGTCTGACTCTTGATTTTGGCTCAGGTCATGGTCTCAGGGTCATGGGATTAAGCCCCACATCAGTCTCCACACTCAGCATAGAATCTGCTTGAGATTCTTTCTCTCTCTCTTCCTCTGCCCCACCACCACTCACACACAGCCTCTCTCTAAAATAAATAAAAACTTTAAGAAAAAGAAAAACAACTTCTACAACTCAACAACAAAAAGAAACAAAAAACAAAAATCAAAAACCCAATTTAAAAATGGGGAGAGTACCTGGCTAGACATTTTTCCAAGAAAGACATAAAGATAGCCAAAAGACACCTAAGATGCTCAACCTCACTATCAACAAGGAAATGCAGTAACAAGTACTGTCAAGAACATAGAGAAAAGGGAGCCCTTGAGCATTGTTGGTGAGAATGTAAATTGGTACAGTCACTATGGAAAACGGTAGGAAGGGTTCTCAAAAAATTAAAAATATAAATACTATGCAATCTATAATTCTGTTTTGGGTATTTTCCCGAAGAAAATGGAAACACAAATTCAAAGAGATACATACACCTCTATGCTTACTGCAGTACTATTCGCCATAGCCTAAATATGGAAGCAACATTAAGTGTCCATCAAGAAATGAATGAATATAGAAAATGTGATACATACACACATGCACATACACACACATAATCAGCCATAAAAAAATGAGATCTTGCCATTTGCAACAACATGGATGGACCTAGAGGACATAAAGCTATTTATCAAAGAAAGATAAATACAATGATTTCTCTGATATGTAGAATTAAAAGAAAACTAAAACAACAAAAAACAGAAACAGACTCATAAATACAGAGAACAAATTTGTAGAAGTTTTGGGGGACAGGTGAAATGGGTTAAGGGCATTAAGAGGAACAAAATTCCACTGCAGAATAATTAAGCCTCAGGTATGAAAAGTACAGTATAGGAAATATAGTCAATAATACTGTAATGACCTTGAAGGATGGGTGATAGATGGTAACTATACTTAATGTGGTGTTTTGTAATGTATATAAATCTTGAATCACCATATTGTATACCTAGAACTAAATTATTGTAGGTCAATTATATTTGAACTAAAATTTTAATAAATGATGATGATGACATAATTCTAAAACAAACAAACCAGTTTCTAGGAGAACACTGGGACATGACAGATCAAACATTTGACCACAGGACATCTAGTGACTAAATATTCAGAACTACTGAACTAAGGTCATAAAGTTAAGTACCAGTAATCCATTATAAGATAGAAATAGTACATATAGGATAATAATGAGGAGGACCAGAGGGTACAGAGAAGCTGTTATGAACAGGTAGAACAGAGCATTATATCATCCACTATTCTTAACCTGAGCCTCTCCTTCACCTCATACAGTGAGGTATGTACAACACACCTACATACAGTACATCCACATATAATATACGTAATATGTAGAGCATATGAAGGAAATAAATACATTTTAAATTTTGATGGAATGAATGGGTTAGATCCAAGGCAAAAATGGAAAGCAACTGCCTTATAGCCTCATTTAGGAGTGGCCTTAAAAGACAGTAGTAGTAAAAGAAAATCTTCCCAATAGTCAGAGCTTCAGGCAGTGGTTATCCTTTCTGTATAAAAGTGGCCTGTGGTAAAAATATGCATGGATTCATGGGCAATGACAAATGGACTAACCTACTCGTCAGGGACTTGGAAGATTAAAAAAAAAAAAACTGAAAGATTGGAGATACAGAGATCTAGGGCAAAGGTATGTGGAAAAGCCTATGAGAATGAAAGCATCAAGTGTGAAGATCTTTGTATCACACATTTATGTTTTCCGGGAAATATCTATCATGGAAGGGGCATTAAACAAGCAATTAAGCAAGCAATAGTGATTACTATTAGCCTATTTCTGTCATTGGCCATGCAAAACAATGGACTTCTGAATCAAGTGGATACATGGGCCCAGCAGTACGGTCTCCAATTAACCAAGGCTGATCTAGCTACCATTATCTGTAAGCATCTAGTCTGCCAGCAAAGACACCAGTGCTGAACTCTGAATATGGCAACAAACCGTGGGATTCAAAGTTGATTACACAGGGTTCCTTTCATCCTAGAAGGGCCAGCAGTTCTTTCCTCACAGGAATTGATATTTATTCCAGATACGGATTTGCCCTTCTTTGTCTCAGGGCCTCAGCCAGGACTACTATCTAGGGAATTATGGAATACCTGATTCATAAGTATAGAATCTCACATAACATAGCATCCAGCCACTTTACGGTAAAGGGAGTGTAGACAGGAGCACATGGGATTCACCTGTTGAACCATCTAGAAATTGCTGGTCTAACAGAGCACTGGGAAAGACTGCTGAAGGTACAGCTAAAGTATCAGCTCAGGTGCAAAAGCCCTCAGGGATGGGGAGCCATCCCCAGCTCATGGTATACACAAAGAATCCAAGACTCTTATATGGTGCTGGGCTCCTCAGCAGAACACCGCATCCAGGAACCAAGGAGTAAAAGTAGGACAGGGTTCCACTTACCATCACTTCCGATGACTTATCAGGGTATTTTGTGTTTCCCAGGTCCACAATTCTCGGCTCTCCAAAGTTTGAGGTCCTGGTCCTCAAAGAGGGAATACTCTCACAGGAGATATAGCAAGAATTCCTTCAATCTGGTATTTTTGAGCTACAGGCAATAGCTGCCATATGAGTACTCTGGGCTACTTCTAAGAGGAGTCATCACCTTACCAGGGGATAAAACCATAGATAGCTGAAGAAACTAGGGTTTCTGCTACATAGTGGGGCAGAAAGGAATGTGTGTGAAATTCAGACGACAGAAATGGACATCTCTTAATACTTTCCTGACAAACTGTCACTGAATTCTAACTGTCCTCAGAAATGAGAGTCTGGATTACCCTATCAGGCAAGTCACTGAGACAAGCAGAGGTGGCAGCTAAGACTGAGAGGAATTTAGAATTAAAAGTGGAAGACAGACAATGAGTATCTGTTGTGGTCTGAGACAAACTTGCAAGAGTGAAGTTGTAGTTCATCCTGTGAATTCCCTCATTCTAAGTTTGCCCTCTGGACTAGACAGACCCACCAGAGGGCTAGAGGAGCTGCTACTCTCATAGGTATGGAGTAGATCTACAACCTATGAGGGTTGAACTGTGGCAGACATGGAGATGTACTGGAGATGTACAGGAAAGGATTTGCTGCAAACGTCTGAGCAGCATGGTTAGTTGACAACGCCCAGCTGTTAGTTTCAGCAGGGTCTGATTCAGCTTTTGAATCAAGGTCATGCTTTTCTCAGTGCAGAAGCTGGGGAATGACCAAGCCAAGGAGCAGTACCTGAAAGCACATTCTTCTTAGCGCAGTCCCAGCGATGACTAAACCAGGTGGCGGTATCAAGGCCTGGCTAATGCCTGACAAATGCAAGGCTCTTCTAATAGGGGATCTTTGCACTGGAGTAACTCACTGGGCTGACAAAGATTGATTTAGGCCAGAATTATGGACTAATTCCTCTTCCAGCACAACTGAACTTCTTCCTTTTCCTTTCAAAGATATTATTTGCACTCTTAAATCTACCTCAGCAACTGCTTCCCAGAGAACCCAACCAAAGTTACTGAGGTAAGCCTGATACTTTGTTTCATTATAAGTGAAATAATCTTTTTGTCAGAAGGAAGAATTCATTATTTTTTGGACTCTTGTAACTTAACTACAATAAAATCTGGTTTGACTATTTGGGGTCTACTGTTCAATATTCAGTGTGTGGCCCTTTCAATATGTATAGATCCAGAACGTTCACTTTGGGAGTATTTCTTGGATTATATCTTCAAATATTTGTTCTATTTTCTTTTTGCTCCTCTTAGACTACAGTTATACATGTTTTAGAACTCCTTTGTCTTGTATATTTTTTCTCTCACAAACTATTGTCAACTAATTATTTATTTTTACTTAATGTTGTTTAATTTTCTCATTTCTATCTTCTATTGGCTTTTTTGAATAGTTACTCTGTGTTCCTTTCAAGGTTCTCTTCATCCTATTATTTTCTTCTACTTCTTTCCTAAGTAATTACAGCTAATGCTTTATTTCCTCCTGCCGTTCTACCATCACTTCATCGTATTCTTACATTCTTTGTGGTCTTCATTCTAGAAGTAATTTCTTCATTCCTCATCTTTTTTTTTATTGAAAGCATTCCTTATTTATCTCCTTTAACAACCTAAATATATTTACTTTAAACTTCCACGAAATTGATTCTGTCTGGAGTAAATTCATACTGACTATTAATTTGGTTGGTTTCCTCTCAGATAATTAAACTTGTTTCTCTGGAATTTTGACCTATTTTGAGGTTTATTTCCTCTGTGTCCTTCTCTTCTCCAGTGTTCAACCCAACCCCTAGTAGTTCAATGTTAACCTTCATCCAAATCTTGATTTCCCAATCCAGAATGAGGTATGATAATGGCATGTTAGGATTCCTGCCCCAAGTAGACATGGGGGATATCCCTGATGCGGTCACAAAGCTCACAAGCAGCTTGGTTCTATTATGGTTGTGAGAATCTATCTTCCTTCCAATGTATCCTGAAGTTATCTGGAAGTCACAGACCAAAACAGTGACCAAAACCTCTTTTTTTTTTTCACCTGCCTTCTTTCAAGACAGTACCTTACCATAGCCTTTGAATTCATGTGGTAATGAGGTGTTCATATTCCTGATTCATAAGATAGCACTTATCTCACAGAAGCCAAATAATATTGCTCTTTGGGTTTTTTGTTTTGTTTTTAAAGATTATTTATTTGAGAGGGAGAGAGAGCACATGAGCAGAAGCATGAGGCACAGACGGAGAGGAAGAGAGAATCTCAGTGTGAGCTCCAAAAGGGCTGGATCTCATGTCCCTGAGATCCTCACCTGAACTGAAACCAAGATTTGGACACTTTAACTGACTGCCCCACACAGGCTCCCTGCCTTTTTGTTTTTTTTTAAACTCACAACAAGGAAGACCACTGGCTTGAGCTCCACTCACTATTTTGCTTTTCTGTTCTATATTTGGTCCACAGAGATATTTATCTGTTTCTCAGTTTACATGTGTCTTTCAGTGTTTTAATATTTTATTGAACATTGCTAAGTGTTAAAGGGTTTCATATCATAAATTTGTGAAGTCACAAATTTGGAAATTCCCTAAATGTGGCATTTAAAATATGAACTATTTTTTAAAGTTTCTGGACAACTGAAAGAGCACCTGGAAAAGAAATAATTTGAATCCCTACCTCATATCTTTACTAAAGTAAATTCTTGAAGAATTAAAGTTATAAACTTTAAAATGAAGCCACTAAGGATTAGAAAGATTTCTTACAAATTTTCACAAAAGTTGGAAAACATAAAGGAAAAAAATGGATAAATTTCATGATAAAATTAAAAACTATTGCTCAAAAAGATCCCATTAACAGAGTAAAATGGCAAGCCATTGAGTGGGAGAATATACTTGCAATACACATACCTAATAATGGACTCATAATCAGAATGTATTTTTTTAAATTATAGATCAGTATGACAAAAAAAATCAGGTTTAAGAAACAAGTAAGAGACTGGAACAGGCATTTCATGAAAGAGGATATCCAAGAGTTTCATAAACATGAAAATGTGCTAAATATCATTAGTCAAGAGAGAAATGCAAACAAAAATCACAATAAGAAGTCTTCATTTATTCACCAGAATGTTGGTGAGAATGTGGAAAAATTGGAACTCTAATACATTGCTGGTGGTGTGTAACTAGAAAACAGGCAGGATCGGGGCGCCTGGGTGGCTCAGTTGGTTAAGCCACTGCCTTCGGCTCAGGTCATGATCCCAGAGACCAGGGATCGAGCCCCACATCGGGCTCCCTGCTCAGAAGGAAGCCTGCTTCTCCCTCTCTCACTCCCCCTGCTTGTGTTCCCTCTCTGGCTGTGTTTTTCTCATCAAATAAATAAAATCTTTTAAAAAACCCAAAAAACAAAACAAAACAAAACAAAACAGGCAGGATCTACCAAAGCTCACTGTAGGCCTACCAAAGGTCATTCAGATTAAATCACAGCCCCTCCCAAAGTCACACAGAAAGGAAGTGCAGGAAAGTAGGTCTATTTGATGTCAGCCTTTGCTCTTTACTACTACCCTGCTCTAATAGCATAACCCACATAGTCCACAAACACACCAATCCTTTAAATACATTTGAGTTTGTTTTAAATGGAAACCCTTATCATAGCCTGGCCCTTGATTGATTGTTGGGGTCTACTTCTATCTTAAGGGAAGCCTAGAACTGAAATACTGGACCAGCATTAGGAGAAGCAACAAATAAAATCTTAGAGGCTGTTATTTTCTGATTTCAAGTTCAATAAAGTCCATCCCAATAACATCAGGGTTATTCTTTTAAACTGGTTTGCTCTGCTACCATTTCTCTGGATTGTGTCCTCATTGTTCAGAATGTCCTCACTTCCTGCCCATAATCAAAATTCAAAGCCATGGTCTTGCCTGGTATTTAGTTTCTGGTATCTTCGGTCTATTATCTTAGAGTCCTGTGTAGCCTCATGTTTGTTAGTCTACTAAACTTGATGTCCTGTTACTTAAAAATCTCATCTGAAATCAGTTACCTGGAATTCATCCCAAGGTTTTTCTCCTAGAAAATGTTTTTTACTCCTGTCATTTACTGGGTCCAGTAAATCTGCATCATGATACTAAAATTTGTAATCCTTGCAGTCAAAATTTTTTAAAGCTTTGCCAAATATTTACCTTTTAGGCAATGTTAAACTGCTTTCATTGCCAGGGCAATTGCCAGAAGCACCAAATCTGGAGATATAAATATTCTTGAGATAATTAATATTGCCACATTGACTTGTTGAGTTAACATGTCTTACTACTATCATATTGGAACCTAAAAGTCATACATGAAATGCTCCATTAAAAATCAGCAGCTTAAAAACCATAAAAGCTCAATCTGTACTGTTATTTAGTAATACTAACATCACCCTGCGCTGCATTACCTCAACTAATTAGGAATCCTTTTAAAAACATTTTAGAAATCCTTTTTTAAAACACTGAAAATTTTTAGACAGTACCTAAAAGAGAGAAAGATGACTCAAATTTCAATAAAAAGCCTTAATATTTCAAACAGTTTGCTGGAACAAAGTGGAACAAGGAAATCTCCCCAGATGTCAACTTTTCCCTGGAGATCAAGAGGCTTGGGCATGGACAGGAGCAAGGAAGAGTATACTTCTGAGCTATGAATCTGCAGGAGAGCATTTTCTTGATTGATTAAAGAAGCAAAAAAAAAAAAAAAAAAAGGCTCAGAATTAAAGCAATGTGGCCAAATAAGAGAACAGGTTTGTAAGAACTGTTTCCTCCTCAAGTCATTTTATGACAATTCTGCACATGTGGGAAAGTACAGGCTTCGTCACCACAATTTTCATTTCACATTCAGACTCTGAGACTGTGAAGAGCTCTTCAATATGAACAGGCAAGACTAAACATTTTAAACAGAAGTTAATGTTGATTCAAATAAGTCACAAATAATTTAAAGTATTTAATAACACACATATTTTTACAAATGCAAATTACGATGGATTGCTTCTTATCAAAGTTTTGTTCATAGTGTTCTATATGCCCCATTGCTCGTATTCCTTTTAAGAAACTATGGCCCAGTTTCCTTTGCTTCCTTTTGTAAGTTGTCTCAGTTTGCTCAAGCTCCTATAACAAAATGCCATAGACAGGGGAGATTATAAACTATAGAAATTTATTTCTTCTTCTAAAAAAGATTTTATTTATTTATTTGAGAGAGAAAGAGTACACAAGTGGGGGGGTGGAATAGATGGAGAGAGAGAAGCAGACTCCCCACTGAGCAGGGAGCCCAATGTGGAACTCATGACCTGAGCCAAAGGCAGATGCTTAACTGACTGAGCCACCAAGGTGTCCTAGAGATTTATTTCTAAAAATTCTGAAAGCTAAGAAGTCCAAGATGAAGGCACAGGCAGATACAGTATCTGGGTGAGGACTCACTTCCTGACTGATAAGAAGCAATCTTTTCACTATGTTCTAACATGGCAGAAGTGGTGAAGGATCTCTCTGGGGTGTCATTTTTAAAGGCACTAATTCCATTCCAAAACCCCACATGACCTAATCACATCTCAAAGTGTCTACTTCCAAAGAGCATCACACTGGAGATAGGTTTCAAAATATAAATCTTGGGGGACACAAACCTTCAGTCTATGGCACTTGTTAAAAAATTGTAATTACACCCAAGTTTCTTGCATTTTCCTATGTTTCTGAGACTGCTTTGTCTCACCTGAGGGTTCTACTTTTTGTCTCCAAACCTGGGTATTGATGGATTCTCAATAATAAAATTTTGAGTCAGGGGCTGTGAGGTGGAACCAGCCTGAAGAATCTGGGCGAAGGCAATAGATATCAGGCTCTGAGGTAGGGCTATAACAGACAGGGATATCCCAGAAACTTTCTGCCTTTAGTCTGGGCCACTCTGGAGAAAAAACTTCGAGCTGGACCATTACCAGTTCTGTCCTCACTCATTATTACAAAATAATAGATAAGAGATCTGTTTTCTCCTAAGAAGGAAAAGAAAAAGATATTTTTAGAAGCACGATTTTCCCCACAACTATATGGTCAACTAATCTTTAACAAAGCAGAAAAGATTATCCGGTGGAAAAAAGACATTGTCTTCAACAAATGTTATTAGGAAAACTGGACAGCGACATGGAGAAGAATGAAACTGGACCACTTTCTTACACCACAAACAAAAATAAATTCAAAATGGATAAAAGATCTAAATGTGAGACAGAAACCCATCAAAATCCTAGAGGACAACATAGGCAGCAACCTCTTTGGCCTTGGCCATAGCAACTTCTTACCAGACATGTTCCTGGAGGCAAAGGAAACAAAAGGAAAAAGGAACTACTGGGACTATATCAAGATTAAAAGCTTCTGCACAGTGAAGGAAACAACAAAACTAAAAAAAGGCTTACAGAATGGAAGAAGATATTTGTCAAAAGCATATTTGATAAAGGGTTAGTACTCAAAATCTAGAAGAATTTATCAAACTCAACAGACAAAAAACAAATAATGCAGTTAAGAAATGGCAGAAGACATGGATATTTTTTTGGACGCCTGGGTGGCTCAGTGGGTTAAAGCCTCTGCTTTCGGCTCAGGTCATGATCTCAGGGTCCTGGGATCTAGGCCCTCATCAGGCACTCTGCTCAGCAGGGAGCCTGCTTCCTCCTCTCTCTCTCTGCCTGCCTCTCTGCCTACTTGTGATCTCTCTTCTGTCAAATAAATAAATAAAATCTTAAAAAAAAAAGACATGGATATTTTTCTAAAGACATCAGATGGCTAACAGACACATGAAAAGATGCTCAACATCACTCCTTATCAGGGAAATACAAATCAAAACCATGATGAGATACCACCTCACACATATCAGAATGGCAAAAATTAACAACCCAGGAAACAACACATGTTGGTGAGGAAGCAGAGAATAGGGAACCCTCTTGCAGTGTTGGTGGGAATGCAAACTGGTGCAGCCACTCTGGAAAACAGTATGGAGGTTCCTCAAAAAGTTAACAATATTACTACCCTATGATCCAGCAGTTGCACTACCAGGTATTTACCCAAAAGATACAACAATACAGATTCACAGGGTACATGTCCCCTGATGTTTCTAGCAGCATTATCAACAATAACCAAACCATGGAAAGAACTGAAATGTCAACCAACTGATGAATGGATAAAAAAGATGTAGTGTAGATGTGTATGTATGTGTGATATATACACATACACACATACACATACAATGGGGTGTTACGTGGCCATCAAAAAGAATGAAATCTTGCCACCTGCAACAGTGTGGATACAGCTCAACTGTATTATGCTAAGCAAAATAAGTCAAAGATAAATATCATATGCTTTCACTTATATGCAGAATTTAAGACACAAAACAGATCAACATACCACAAGAGACTCTTAATGATAGAGAACAAACTGAGGACAGAGAGAGGGAAGTGGGTGGGAGATATGGTGGATGGGTGATGGGCATTAAGGAGGGCACCTGTTGAGATGAACCACTGAATTCTACCCCTGAAGCCAATATTGTAATGTATGTTAGCTAACTAGAATTTAAATAAAAATGTGAAGACAAAAATAATAAATCAACCTAAAAAAAAAAAAAGCAGCAGCATCACTTGTGCTGAATGGTATTCCCATTGTTCTCTTGATCTTCAACACAGTCAGAATTTATTTTCTGGCCTCCCATGACTGGTCATTTCCTGCAGTCTTCTCATATCTCCCTGGAATTCTCTTTGCCCCAAAACGTCATCAGGTCACCTCTTTTTTATAAACAAGTAAAACATTAAATTTGGGGCATTCATTAGGTTCATTTTGGCATTCACAGTATTCACTAGATAATTATCAAAAATACAAAACACCAGTTTCCACTTCTGACCTACTAAATCACAATCATAACTGATTGGCCCAACTGACAAAAACTGGCAAAATTCTGACCAAATCAGGACATACAGTCATCTTATAGACTATCGTTTTCATCTCCACCTAAGTCCTTTATTTCTGTAACCATTTTATGGAGATAAAATTTACACACCATGCAATTCATCCATTTAAAAAAAATGTCCAATTCAGGGGCACTTGGGTGGCTCAGTCAATTAAGTGTCTGCCTTCAGCTCTCAGGTCATGATCCCAGAGTTCTGGGATGGAGCTGGGGCATCAGGCTCCTTGCTCAGCAGGGAGTCTGCTTCTCCCTCTCCTTCTGCCTTCCACTCCCCCTGCTTTTGCTTTCTCGCTCTCTCTTGCTATCTCTCTCTCTCTAGTGGTCAAATAAATTTAAGATCTTAAAAAAAACAAAATGTCCAATTCAATGTTTTTTAGCACATTCATAAAATTTTGCAAGCATCATCACAATCAATCTTAAACATTTTCATTATCTCCAAAAGAAATCATATATTCTTTAGCAGTCACCCTCATCTCCCCATGTCCCCTCCCAGTCTAAGCAACCACTCATTTATTTTCTGTCTCTATAGATCTGCCTATTCCTATAATTTCTTATAAATGGACTCATGCAATATTTGGTCTTTTATGATTTGTTTTTTTCACTCAGCATAACGTTTGCAAGGTTCACCCATGTTGTAGCATGTAGCAGTGCTCCATTACTTTTTATTGCCAAATAACATTCCATTGTATGCTTATACCACATGATATTATTCATTCATCAGCTCATAGACATTTGTGTTGTTTCTATTTTATGACTATTATGAATAATGCTGCTATGAAATTTGTGTACAAGTCTTTATATGGGATAGATATTTTCATTCCTTTTTTTCATCCCTACCTTGGAAGACTCTTTTTTTTCATCCCTACCTTGGAAGATTCTTTAATAAGAGTTTTCACAAGACTTGTAGAAGAGTAAGACTTCAATAAGAAAAAATGAAAGGCAGACAATTATGTTACTTAGATTAGGTGAAATAGCTATTTTGAAGGCATCTGGGTGGCTCAGTTGGTTAAGCGACTGCCTTCAGCTCAGGTCATGAACCCGGAGACCCAGGTTGGAGCCCCACATCGGGCTGCCTGCTCAGCGGGAAGCCTGCTTCTCCCTCTCTCACTCCCCCTGCTTGTGTTCCCTCTCTCACTGTGTTTCTCTCTGTCAAATAAATAAATAAAATCTTAAAAAAAAAAAGAAATAGCTATTTTGTTTTAAAAATACATTTACACCCTTTCTAGCAATGACCAAAATACTTGCTTAGAAATTGGAGTGACTGAGAAAGAAACACAGAAACCAACCTTAGTATCAGCAAAAATCCCTGCTGGGCTACCAAGGGTCCTTCTTTCAGAGTGTAAAGTCTTTCATTTAAGAGCAGATGGACTAATACATCAAAGCTAATATAACAGTTGCATAAAGCTCCTGGGTCTTTGTTCTCTGACCAAATATTTGCACTCTGTGTCTTGAATCAAAACTTTTAATTTCTAGTGTTAATGGTTTACTCACTGATGACTTTAATTTGGTCTTTCCTTTAAAATGCATGACATAGGCAGACTGAGCTTTCAGAAAATGTGCTTAACCTTATAAAGATCTACACATAGGTGTAATGGTCTTATGTGAGGAGAGACACAGTAAAGTTAGTTGTGTTAAAGTAAATCAATACCTACAGAAGAGAAAATTAGAAAGGAAACTGATTACCCTTCCCTCTTTCTTTTCCTTTTTCCTGTCAGTAGTCCATGAGAGTTTGGAACTCCAGGAATTATTACATTATAAAAATGTCCAGATTTCCATTCTAATGGGTTCCAGGTTTTCCTTCTATGGGGATGAAACTAGCAGACTTAGTAAATCCTTATTTATTTGTCCCAAAGGCCAGGCAGAATTCTTTCTTCTTTGGTACTGGTTTCTATTCATTCACTGCCCCTTCTCAGGTTCTTTTGCTGCCCATCATTAATCTTTCAAGCTACAGCTGGGTGGGTTCAGAACAAAACCATCAGAGGAGCTGAAAAATGAAATATTTACCTGCACCAATGGAGAAAAAGGCCTATCAACCTTGTCTATGCAGTGCAATCACATTTTTATTTTATTCACTCTCTAGATGGAAGACAAGATACATATATACACTCACATATATATAAATTCCCTCTCTGTGTTAATGCATTTTTTTTTTTTTTACTATCTATCTTCATTTGTAATGAGTGTAATATATAGAGCTCAGTTAGTTACCATGGAGACACTGGTCCTCTGTTTCTTATCACAGAGCCACACTATCGTCTGGTGTCAGCCAAGGAGGGATGACAAAGGCCTCCCCAAGAGCCTAGCTCTGCAATTACTGAGCAATCAAGCGCCTCTTTTAATAGAGCACATCCAGGTATACATGGCTCCTTGCTCAGCACTGTCTTCTCTTCCTCCTTTCTAAACTTACATAGCAGGATGTAGTTACCAAGTACAGAGATCTTCCTCTGTTAGATGGCCTGTTTATTCAGGATCTCAGTGATATTCTTTAATTTGTATAACAGAACTCATTAGCTACCATCCTCCCTGCTTTCAAATGTCCCATATTTTTTAACTTCAACAAGTATTATTTTCTTCTGAAGATATACAGTGATCTTTCCTTTATGTGTTAATCTGTTTTTATGGTGTGTCATTAATTGACAAAATGAAGGAGTGGGTAAATGAAAACCAGTCTCTAAATTTCCTTTTAGTCCAGACTTTTCCTTAAATGCTCTAACCAAATTACTGAAGTTATCAACAAAAAATTTAAACATTGAATGATGGGGCATTCATTCTTAATCTTCTTTCTGGCAGTGATACATAGGAGAGGCTAAATGAAACAAAAGTATATAAAAGGAGAAACAAAAAGCCTAATTTTTCCTCAGGGATTTTTAATTTATTTGGGGTTGGCATGACTTCTCCAGATTTGACTTGGATACTGAGACTCAGACATTCTAAAATCTCTTAAAAATTTGTGGTGAAACGAGGTATGGAGGAAGGCCCTGAGGCACTCAAATTACCCTAGGTCTGTTATTGTAGGTAGGCTTCTTAAAATAAGGCCAAGTTTTGCCCTGGGTAGTATCTATAACATTATAAAATATACAGTTGTCTTAGATTCTGTTCAAAATACCTAGAAATTTGCTAACATTCCCTCTTCTCCAAAGAAGATGTAATGACCAGGTGTTTAAAAGCAGGATGAGGGCTGGAGTGGGGAGAGATGGTAAGAGTAAGAAACTAAAAATGTATATGATTTGGTCATTATTCTAAAAAAAAAATTAAGTAGGAAAATAAGTCTTTAAAGTTACAAAGGGTTCAATAATATGAATTAAACAGCAAAAAGTATAAAACAGCACAGTGGGGGATAGAAAAAAAATCCATTAAGTCCAGAATTTTAGTAAGATTACTGAAAGAGGTGAGATTTAAGATTAGTCTTGAAAGATGGAGGAAAAGGAAAAAGCATTCTAAACAAGGAAAACAGCAAAGCTAAAATGTGGTGGGGTGAATGGTCATGGTCTTCTCAGAGGACCATGATATTGTTAGCATTACTCAAGCGAACCATCCTTGAGTTTCAAGAAAACTTCTAGAATTGATTCAATTGATGATGTTAGTTTTCTATTATACCTCCTCCCCCAAGATGCTTCTCTTCCCTTCCGTGGAGAAGAAAGACATAAAAGAGACAGGCATGAAGGGAGGGAGAAGAATGGGATGCAGGGGAAGGCAGGAGGGAGTGGAGAGGAGAGGGAAGAAAAAATAAGGAGAGAAGGGAAGAAAGAGGGAAGCAAGGGGGAGGGAGAGAGAATTCAAAATGTGCATTCAAAATGACACAATAAGAAATGAATAGGAGACGTTGCCAATTTTTTTTTCAGGTAGGAGAACAAAGTAGGTTTCTGCAGGCACAGTATGAACAGATTCTATGTTATATGATCCCCAGATGCCAGGAATGTCACTAATTAGATAAAAATGAGTGACTGGATACTTGCCAAATGTAGCTCAGGAGATCAAGGCCTACATACTCACACATTTTCAACTATGCTCTGGAATCCTTGGTATAACTACATAGTACATATAGGCTTTGTCAGGAGCTTGACAGGAGCCTAAATTCATACGAGGTTTTTAATAGATCACTGACTCCTAGCATTTTTGTTACCAAAAGATGGTCTCACAAACATACAGTTTCTTTTAGCCAGACACTGGAGAAAAAGATACTTGATCAGTGACATAAGCTAGGGGGAAAGCCAACATAAAAGTTTATTGGGGCTACTTGAAAAAGTTTGCAGGAAGGTTTACTGGGAAGTGACGGGAAGGAATGAAGACATTCATAACCTAACAGGAAGTGCTCCATAAACGTTATCTATTCTGACTATGTGCCAAGCACTGTGCTGGACACTTCATATACATGATCTCATGTGATTCTCACAAACCTCTAAGATAAAGAGTAGTTACCTCTACATATTACAGATGAGAAAATGGAGTTTCAAGAGAGGTTAACTAACCTGTCCTAATTTACATATTAAGTAGTATGGACTTGATGGAACACAATGACCTGAATCGATAATAAAAAGGCAGACTTTGCATCAAAAGAATTACTATAATACATATTTATTCAGCATTTTCCTCTTGTCCATTTCCTTTGATAACGGTTGTGATAAAAAGGCATATATAACTGATCTTTATTTCTTCCGTAAATTTTATCAAGAAGTTAATAAATGGAGAGAGGCTATTTCTGGATACTCAGGTGGAAGAACGAAGACATGGTATTCAAAGGTAAAGCTTTCTTAGGACTTAGGACTAGGGGAAAGGAGTAAAAGAGTCAAGATAATTCTGCTCTTTAAAATGGTTCATCTTGTCTCTTGAGTTAAGAAGAAACCCACGCAAAAAAGAAAAAGAAAAATTTGCGAGTACAGATATTTTACTGCATATCTTTTATCAGTCATCTGCCATTTGTACCTATAAGATTACAAGTCCCACTCAGCTTTATTTACATCATAACCTGGCCTTCTTGTCATTCCTTGAATAAATCAAGCTTGTTTCTAGCACAGGGTGTCTTTGCAATTCTTGTCCTCTTACCTGGAATCTATGGCTGACTTATGCTCAACACCCATGTCTCTCTTCAGCAGTCAGACCCTCAAACTGTCCCTTTTGGACTAACCTATTTAAAATATTTCTCCTTCTTCCCTGCCCACAACCCACTTTCTTCTTCACCCTCTATCTCAATAGCCTGTTTTTTTCCCTCCTCATGCACTTGTCACTATCTGAAGTTGTTTATTAATTTTGTTTTATTTTATGTATTTTTGTTTTATTTATGTGTTTATATACAAAATGTTATATTTTATTCATTATTGTTTTTCTGGTACTTAGATGAGGAGTTGGTACATAGTAGGCACTTGTAAATACTTGCAGAATGATGGCTACCAGGCAACAGGAATAGGGCAATCCTAAAAGAGATACATTTTGTAATGCTTCACAATTTACAAGGTGGTTATATATACTTCAATAGTCAATATCCCATTGGTGGTAGATCTGCCTATCAACTGATCATATCAAAAACATTGACAAATCAGAGAATTCTTTTTGCTAATAGGAGTCATATTTGTATGAAGGCCCTCAGGTCAGTTTAAATTACAGGCATAGCTATATGCTTAGTTATTCTCCAAACTCCTTTCACAGCATTGATAGTGGCAGAAAAACAACAAAATGTGTTATTTTGATGAGTTTTGAAGATTTTATTGCCATTCCCAAGAAACAGTAATTCTTGCTTTCATTTGCTGGAAATGTTCCTATAAACACAGGTTTTTATTTCTGCTTCTTTGACTAGTACAAGTTATGCTGCTTTGAACAGCTAGAATCAACATTATAGACTAAGTATTTATGTCCCCCCAAAATTCACATGCTGAAATCTATTCCCCCAGTGTGGTGAAATTTGGAGGTGTGCCTTTCAAGGTGATTAGGTCTTGGGAGAAGAGCCCTCATGAATGGGATAGTGTACCTAAAAAAGAGACCCCAGAGAGATTCCTCATCCCTCCTACATTGTGAAGACAGAGAAGATGGCCATCTATGAGCCAGGAAGCAGGCTCTCGCCAGACAATAAATCTGCTGGTATCTTGATTTTGGACTACCTAGCCTCCAGAATTCCAAGAAATTTCTGGTGTTTGTAAGCCACCTCATCTATGGTATTTTGTTATAGCAGCCTGAAGAGATGGAGACACCATAGTTAACAAACGAAAAACTGCAAATCAAATCAGGTAACTTTTTGCTTATAATCGAGAGCTATTTTGAAATTTTCTGGATGTTAGGGGAAGAATAGCATCTAGAACTAAGAATCCAATCTCATACCCTTGAATGTTCATACATTTCCTTTGCTGGTTTATTAGGAATTATAAAATGCCCTTAATGAGTTCCATTCTAGTTCTAGTTCACTGGGCTTGATGTTACACTAAAGAATCAGCAGCCTGAATCTATTTCCTGCCACTCAGTCAACTACAGAGCTTGGCAAGAAACAACATGCTTGAATTTGGTGGAAGGTACAGGTAGCAAATTCTAACCTGAGCACTAAGTACATTTCAAAAATACTAAATTACTGGCATCCTCACTGGCAAGTGATTGTTGGTTTTCATTCGCAAAATGAGACTCTGACAACACAGATCAATATAAAACCCTATGTTGGGATTGACAAAGAGATCCCAGTTCCTTCCAATATCTCCAATCTACATCTTAACTTTTACTAAACTGACGACTAAAGCTTTTTCCTCTTGTCTTTTCAACAAGAGGCAGAGACTATTTTCATAATGACTTCCATTCAGGTTTTGCTCTTAATTCATCATGGAGTTCTGTTTCATGTTTGGGATATCACACATTATTTCAAACCTTCTTTCCACATGGGAAGTGAAAACAGATGTCTAGTTCCTTGGACATACCTTGTGAAAAAGAGCCCCACTCCTGGTGTAGTCTCCGGTCACAAGCGTCCCTCCGCACTGACTGAAAATAGTAATCATTGTCTTTTTTTTTTTTTTTTTTAAGATTTTATTTATTTGACAGAGAGAAACACAGCTAGAGAGGGAACACAAGCAGGGGGAGTGAGAGAGGGAGAAGCGGGCTTCCCCGCCGAGCAGGAAGCCCGATGTGGGACTTGATCCCGGGTCTCCGGGACCATGACCTGAGCCGAAGGCAGTTGCTTAACCAACTGAGCACCCAGGCGCCCCAGTAATCATTATCTTTTTGTGGTGTTATTATTGTACAAATGCATATCCTGTTATATATTCATTAACTGATAATTGATAATTTTTAAAGATCTATGTCTTCAAGAAAAAGTGTTGTTGAGGATATGGAGAAAAAAGAAACTAATGTACTGTTGGGTGGGAAAGTAAACTGGTGCAGCCACTGTGGAAAACAGTACACAGGTTCCTAAGAAAAATTAAAAACAGAAATACCATATGATCCATGAATTCCACTACTGTACTTCCCCAAAGAGAACAAAAACACTAATTCAAAAAGATATATGTGCCCCTATGTTTATCACAGTATCATTTAAAATAGACAAGATTTGGAAGTAACCTAAGTGTCAACTGATAGACAAGTGATAAAAAAAAATGTAGCACAGAGTGCCTGAGTGGCTCAGGTCATGATCGCAGGGTCCTGGGACTGAGTCCCATATCAGGCTCCCTGCTCAGCAGGGAGTCTGCTTCTCCCTCTAAGCCTTCCCCCTGCTTGTGTTCTTGCTTGCTGTCATCATCCCAGAGCAGGTACCATGTGATAAATGAAAGCTGATCAGATTAGCATATAGGGCAATATTCAGTGAACTGCACATAGGTCAACAATATGGTAAGAAGACCATTAATAAACCAAACAGAATACAGAAAATGGTAGTGCATCAATGCATCTTCAAACAGCTATGCAAAACCTTTTAGTCAACTCAAATATAATGTAAGTCCCCTCCGCAGGTTAGCAGTATCTACAGTTAACAAATTCTGGCTTTCCCATCCTCCTTCCTATTTTAATTTTAATAAAATATAAAAACAAACAGTAACAGAAAGAAAGAAAATCAAGATGTGGTAGCATTTTGTTAAAATAAATGAAAGACCAAATTCTGGTCTTTATCATTCAAGTATTTTTTATCCTCTTTCTATAAGATGGTATTCATGGAATTATCATTATAAATTAGGACTTATTTTAAAACTTAATTAAATTTTTTCATTAAAAAGGTAGTATATGCAATATTAGTGATGATTAAATATGTACACTAACAGTAATACAACCAAGTGACTATTTTCCTCTACCTAGAGAAATCTTACATTCATGTATTATTATTATATATTTAGTCTACTGATAAATGTAGTATACATTTTTTTGTTTTCTAGCATATCTCTTTTGGAATTGCCTTTAGTATCAGTTTAAGAAGCCACAAAACAAAATCCATCTCATTACTTTTTAAATTCATCTATGTTTTGTTTTATAACCAAAAATCTCCTACATTGGTCACTAGACTTATTCTAAAATGACTTCTGACTGCTTCAAAAACAAAGATGTTCTCATTCAAACACTTGAAAAGTCAGTATGTGCATGTCTTGGGGACCATGCAGTATCTCTTACATACATCTCTTGCTTGTCATTCCCACAGCCAATGCCCAAATTCAATCCCTCATTTCCCCTTCCCAGATCACTGTCTTTCAGCTAACATCTCTCTAATGCTCAGTTATGCACAGTACTGCCACGATCATCCTATCAAAGCACACTCTCATCTCTTTGCCCCCTTGATCAAAAACTTTCATTGGCTTCTAGGAAAGATTCTCTACTCTCCTGCCTTCTAACACGTACACAGTGCTTGCTCTGTGCTGGGCATTGTTCTAGGTGCATTACATTATCTTGTTCTTCATATCAACCCAAGGAAGGAGATAAAGATATTATCCCCATTTTAAAGATAAGGAACTAAGGCACAGAGTTCAAGTCACTTGTCAAAGGACAGTTAATATGTGTCAGTACAGAGATTTATACCAGGGACCCTGGCTCCAGAGTTCTATCTCCTTGTTTCTTTTCCCACTCTGTCCACTATTCATCATTCTCTAATTAAACCAAGTGCTTTTCTGCTTTGGGATCTTTATTTACATCCTTTTTTTTTTTTTTTTTTTTTTTGCCTGCTATACTTTTGTCCCATATTTTCCTATCCATATCCATCAAGATCCATCTGAAATACTAACTCTTCCATGAAGCTCACCCAGATACCTCCTCTACATCATGGAAGGCTTCTCTTATAACTATTAAAACACTCTATTTTATACTGTACTGATTTGTACATACATTTCCAAATGTTAACTCTGGAGGAAAAGAACCATTTCTTATTTGTCACTGTTCCCCTTCAGCATTTAAGCAGAGTTGCAAGCAATTGCTATAACTGAAAATAAATGAACTACTAGCCAAAGCAATTTTGAAAAAGAAGAACAAAGCCAGATACTCCCAGATGCCACAAAGCTATAGTGATCAGAACAGTGTGGCATTGGCACAAAAAGAGACACAAGGATCAGTGGAACAGAACAGAGAATCCATAAATAAACCCACATTTACATGGCCACTTAGTCTACAACGAAAGAGGCAAGAATATACAATGGAGATAAGATAATCTCTTCAATACATTATGCTGGGAAAACTAGACAGCTACATGCAGAAAGATAAAACTGGACCACTTTCTTATACCATACAGAAAAATAAACTCAAGGTGGATTAAAAACCTAAATGTAATACCTGAAATCATTAAACTCCTAAAGGGAAACATAGACAGTAAACTCTATTAGTCTTAACATTTTTCTAGACATGTCTCGGCAGGCAAGGAAAACAAAAGCAAAAATAAACTATTGGGACTGCACCAGAATAAAAAAGCTTTTGCACAGCAAGGGAAACCATAAACAAAATAAGAGATAGTCCACTGAATGGGAGAGATTTGTAAATTATATGTCCAATAAGGGGTTAATATCCAAAATACATAGAAAACTTTTATGACTCAACACCAAAAAAACCCCACAAATAATCCAGTTAAAATATGGGGGAGAAAAGAAATGGGGGAGAGGCCCTGAATACATTTTTCCAAAGAAAATATATAGATGGCTAATAGACATATGAAAAGATGCTCAATATCACTAATTATCAGGGAAATGCAAATTAAAGCCACAATGAAGTATCACCTTATGCCTGTAGAATGGCTAAAATAAGAAGACAAGATAAACAAGTGTTGATGAGGATGTGGAGAAAAAGGAACCCTTGTGTACTGTTGAATGTAACCGTGTAACCATTGTGGAAAACAGTATGGAGTTTCCTCACAAAATTAAAAATGGAAATGGCATATGATCCCATAATTCCACTCTGGGTATTTAACCAAAGAAAACAAAAACACTAAATCAAAAAGATATATGCACCCCTATGTTTACTGCAGCATTATTTATAATAGATAAGACAGGAAAACAACCTAAGTATCCATCGATAGATAAATGGGTAAAAATATGTGGTATATATGCGGCTGGGTAGCTCAGTCGATTAAGCAGCTGACTTTTGGTTTTGGCTCAGGTCATGATGTCAGAATCATGAGACTGAGCTCCAGGCTGGGCTCCGAGCTTCATGCTGAGTCTGCTTGGGATTCTCTGTCTCTCCCTATACACTCCCCTACTTGTGTTTTCACTCTCTCTCTCTAAAATAAATAAAATCTTTAAATAGATAGATAAAAGAACATACACAATGGAAGATTACTCAGCCATAAAAAAAGAGATGTTGCCACTTAAGACAACATGGATAGACTTAGTGGGTATTACGCTAAATGAAGTAAGTCAGATTAAGATAGAAATATACCATATTATTTCATTTACATGTGGAATCTAAAAAAATAAAAATGAACAAAAAACAGAAATAAACCCATAAATATAGAGAACAAGCTTATCATTGCCAGAAAGGAGTGGGCGAGGAGTAGATTGGCAAAAAAGGTAAAGGGGAATGGGAGATACAGGCCTCCAGTAACAGAACGAATAAATCAAAGGGATAGTAGATAGGGCATAGGGAATATAGTCAATGGTATTGTAGTAGCTCAGTATGGTGAGAAATGGTAGCTATACTGGCAGTACGCATAGTATAACATATAGACTGGTCAAATCACTTCGCTGTACACTAATGCAATATTGTGTGTCAACTAAACTTCAACCACAGAAAAACGAAATGAACTACTGATGGGTGAAATCATGATATTTAAAAACATGTCCTATAGGCACTCAGTAAAATGTTAACTAATATAAAAACATAAGTATATTCAAAAGACTATACCAAAGCCTCCAAACTCTGAAAGCAATTTGAGAACTGTTGTGGACACTGATACAATAAACATGTAGCAGACCAAAACAATCACTTTTAAACTGACAACAGATTTTTAGGGACCCATTCAACCATTACTACTTATTAGGTACCCACTCCATGCCAAGCAAAGAGTTATGAAGAAAACAAAAAACTAATATTCTAGTGTATTTTACACACACTCACAAAATCCACTTAGCCCCTTCAAATTTTTTAGGGAAGAAGATCTCTTAAAGAGAAAATATAATAGAAAATTCTCCTGTGCTAAAGTCTCTAAAAGATATGCCACAGGGCACAGGTCTCCCTTCGGTGGGGATAATCAGTAGGAACCCAAAGAAAAAGTTGTAAAAACATGAGATTTAATTTACACAAAAGTTCTAAAAACAATGAGATTTAATTTACACAGTCTCAGGGAATGCAGAATGAGAAATTTCATGCTTTATATATTTAACATGTAATAATTACTATGTATAGAATTTGTGGGAATTTCAGATTCCTGGGCAGAAGATGCTATAGTAGTAGTTCAAAGTATGAACAAAGAAGATAGCTTTGTCTGCCATCAAAAATGTAGCTTTACTCTGTCTATTAAGAGATATGTTTGAAGCTATGCTATTTCCTAGATCTCTATATGATAATATCATTAAAAGAGAAGTCTAGGTTTTTAAGAACTGCAGATTTTTCTTCTTTATTTCCACACATGTCTGCTTCTATTTTGAGCCAATCTTCCTCTTATTCTTATGGTATAAATTCAATCAAAATGTTCCTTTTCCTTCAGTTTTTGTTTATTTAATTAAATGATTTTCTACATGATTAATTATACAGGCCATAATTATACTCTCATATTTTGTCAAACTAACAATTTAAGGTTAACACTTCGCAATATTTAAATCTAAAACAATAGAAAAACCCTGTGTGTAACGATAAGGTAGATTTAATCAGGCTATTTATTTCCTCTGGAGTGTAGAAGGAAGTTTTGGCTGTCATTGATTATTACCATATACTATTTCAAAGAGAAATAGTTTATAAGCTGTTATAAAGAGTAAATCGTTGTGTCAAACTAAGATCCTTCTCTGATGAATTTATAAAGGCAGCAGCAACATAAGATGACAACAGCGTAACAGCACAGGCAGGGTACATACTAGCAGGTAATATTTATAGGGAAGATATTTTGGGAGAGCAGAATCAGAAAATTTGGGGGGTCAAAAGGGATTCACTAGAATTTTGTCTTTCATTTGGGTGGGTACATATGTACATACTTAATCTAGTTAAATTGAGAGTATTCTTTGTTTTTCAGCCTCTCTTCGAGTTGGAGATTCTACCATCTTTTTTGGTCATCCATACTGGGTTTATGTTACACTTAAGTCTATTTCTCTTCTTATGTCCTAAAGATAGAGAACTGACAACTATCCTTTCTACAGCAAGAGCCTTCCTGTACCTGAAGATAACATATAATCAGTCATCAGCCTTATTATCTCCAGAAAATAAAATTAACAATGTTTTAAAGATGTGAGAGGATGTGATTTATTATGTTGATCCACTCCTAACATTCAAAAATCTGAAGCCAATGAGGCAAGAGGAAAGGAATAATGAGGAATATAGAAACAGAAGGTTAGATTACATAGTAAATAAAGGCGAAAAAGAGAAAATAAAGAAAACAGATCCATAATGGACTTCAAAACTATTTTATATATGCATTGTTGATGCCATCATCATCTTCATCCTATTAGCTAACACTTAATGTGTACTCAGTATCAGGTATCATTCTATGTTCTTTTCATATATGAACTCATATAATGACATCCTAAGGGTAGGATATTCCTCTATTTCAGAAAATGAAGTAAAACGTAGGTTTATAATACCCTCAAATTCTTGGTGCACTCTATAAGGGACATCAATATGTCTCTTTAACAGATGAGGAAACTTGAGTATTACAGATTAAATACCGTAATCAAAATAGCTGTTAAGTGACAGACCTGAGATTTTGAACTCTCAATTGTCTGATCCCAAAGTTCTTTTTGACCAAACGTTTAACCTGAGAGAAGAAAGAAAATAACAACAATAGGCACAATAAGAGAGCATATTACATGCAAGGCACTGTTCAAAATGTTCAGTATTAACATATTTAATCCTTAAACCTATGAAAAAAGGTACTATTATTATTCTCACTTCACAGGCACACAATCCTAATTTATCTAGGGTCATTCAGTTCTAACTGGGGAACTGGGACTCAAACTCATGAGGTCCAGTTCCAAGGCTGTGCTCTTACCACAACATGATGCTGCCCCTTGTAGTTAATATATAAGGGGAGCAAATGTTTCCAGTAGTGATGAAAATAGTCTCATGGGTAAATAAATATACACTGGCAGTACTCTAGAACTAACATTTATTGAGCACTTACTAAACACTTCTGGTGGAACCTGCGATGTTCCACACAGATCCTCCTTCAGGCATGAAGGATTTATTTTACCAGCTGATGGGAGACATGGAAGAAAATGGTCCTCATTTATCAGCTCTGAGTTGAAAAAACTTACCTATGGGATTGGCTGAAGTCTTTGCTGGGGATGCACTGAAGTGCATTTTCCAGAGGTATTGATCCGAAGGGTACGCCCTAATATAAAAGATAAACATCTTAAATGTTAATGTCCACCTTAGAGTCTGCCTCCGTAGTAACTCAACCTTCAGTGACATGTTATATAATCTCATGTAAGTCTCACCATCATATGAATTAGGTGCTATTATCCTTAAATACTCATTTTACAAATGAATACAATAAGGCTTAACTTGACCACAGAGCTGGTCAAGGATGGAAACAGAATTTGAATGGAGACTAATTCTGGAGCCTATACTCAACTTCTACATTTTGTATAGAGAGAAAATTTTCAGTAACTGAGACTCATCATTAGTTCATCATGTATTTAATACCAAGGAGAAAAAGGCACTCTGAGAGACACTGATATCTTGAGGGGAAAAAAAACCTATATTTGTTTAAAGTTTAACTAACAATCATGGAAGTAAGGGGAATGATGGGAATATAAGCCAGGTAGCCTGAAAAGGAAGCCTAGTCAAGAAAATACATGAACAATTTTTTCCTTTAAGCTTTCTATAATTTATTTCTTGAGAAGACAAAACTGAGGACAAAGAGAAGTTCCCATTAGATAGAGGAGAGGAAAATGTTCAATTAAAGATAAAACCTTACACATTAAATTATCTTACATTCAAAGAGAAAAGGCTTCACTCTCCCATATGCAACATTTACCATCTGAACCATCTGTCCAGCATCTTTTTTCATAGAAGAGAAGTTGAGAACATAAAATGCCAGCATATGGCCAGACATTAATGAAAAGTTATATCTGTCCACAAAAGTCTAAGAGACCTAGGAGAGTGTTAAATGAAGGGGTGGAAAAAAGGAGCTGAGGTGGCATAGAGCCGTAGCTTTTGCCTGAGTTAGGCTATACAATCACAGATTTTCTCCAGTGCTGTAAATTTCCAGGCACTATTACCATCTTAATTTTCTCACATTTTCCATATGAGATTCAAGAGGTAAACAAATCCCTTGACTTAGATGGAAGTTTACATTGTGGACTCCACTTTTAAAAATTATGCCTTTTTTTCTGGGCATAGGTAATTTCCTCTATTTCCAACAGAGGGAAGGAAAAAATTGCAACCAAAAAAAAAAAATAAACCCTCACAAATATTAAATTTATCCTCTCGGTGCTCATATGTCCTGGGTGCATCCTTGATTTCCCTTAAAACTGAAAGTAAACCTAAAATATACCCAGAACATAAGAGGACCTGAAAAATCAAGTTCAGAGAAAATGGGATGCAGTTAGCAAAGATTACATGCATCAGTGAACTGTACTAAATTGAACACTTTTAAATGCCAGAGATTTTCTCTGTGAAACTGGGGGTTTTGAAAGAAAAATCAATAATGTTGGAAAAGAGAAATGCTCTTCACACATTTCTAATTAGTCATAGCAGAATTTGGTGGATTTCCATATTACAACTGGATCAAACTTGTGAAATTGGTTTTGATCCCAGACTCACTCACTACATCTTCTAGGAGAAGTTCCACTCAAGACAATCAAAGGCTTTTCAACCTTGAATGATCCCCAAGATCAGTCTTTCAGTTTGCATCCATCCTACATTATGTTCCGCGGCTGTCTAATGTTGCCTATAGCAAATCTCCCTGGAATTACCCAAGCTCCATTTATAAGAACAAGCAAAGGATCTTCAAACTGTTCAGCTTCAACTTTAGCTTGAGCCTTCAAAATCTTTAATAGTAAGTAAAACCAGGCATAAAGAGGCAAAGTTCTTCAGATCTTTTATTTTTTAATAAATCAAATAAATATTGGCCATATTGTTTATATTTAGGGCATGAACTCCTCTATAAAGTCTTTGCTCAAGTCTAATAATGGATTAGGTAAAGGGTTTCTGTATTTTTCTGAATAATCAATACCAAAGCTTCTGATGCAAATTTACTTGAACCCCAGGGAAAACATCTTTTGAAGTTCTGGGAAATTTTTAAATATAGTGTACAAATCAATAAGTGGACAAAAACATCTCTGTCAATGTGTTCATTTTTATTTGGAGAGGAAATATTTATTTTTAAATGTAATCTTTCTTTCATTCCATCTGTGAACCCTTTTCCCAAATTATTTATTCTACAAAAGAAACTCATGACAGCTAAACATAAGATATTCTCTTTTTTGGTCATAATTATAAGTGGTGTAGATGTCATCTCTCTGAACAGAGGGACTTCTCAAGCTCAAAACACAGTATTCCTCTTTCCACTCTTTTGTAATGCTCTCATACTTTCCTTTTATCCAATCACTTTGCATCCACTTTTGGAGCTTCAATTAACCAGAATGGTTTGAGGGCATTTCCAGAGGGATTCTACTGGCCTGGTATGGTGGTATGTGCTGTTTTAAATAGGATGCATCTAGGAGATTAAAAAAATATTTTTTCATTACTGCCTTATTTTCATAGTCCACTAAGCAAAAATACATAGCAATTTTTTTCCTCTCCCCATTCTCCCTTTTTCCCTTCGTTCTCTTTCTTCCCCTGTGGAGTTCAAATTAAAGAAAGGTGAAAATTGAAGCTGTTGTAGGCACTGAGATTGCAGCATGCATATTTGATTTTTATGATGGATCTAAATTGCTGAATAAGGCCATTGAACAAAGGGAGACTGCGGCTTCCTGCCCATCACAAGCAGCCACTGAATGCAGAACAAAAGCTTCGGCCATTAGGGGCTCAGCAGGGAGACACATTATATAAATGACTTTGTCTTTTCTGCCCACTCCCACCTACTGGGTGCACTGGACAGGGATGGGGTGTGTGTGTGGTGTGTGTGTGTGTGTGTGTGTGTGTGTGTGTGTGTTATGATTTGCCAGGGCAGGAGATAAGAAATTCTGGGAGCAGCAATAGGAATAGAAATGTATTGCACATTATGATCCAAAAAGGTCATTACTCACTGGACCCGTGTGGTTCTCCAAGCTGTACTCAGAGTGCCACCTAAAACAACCACTCCCCTAAGAAACTTGGCATCTTTTCAAAGTACCCTATAGCTTTTCTTTTTACTGTTTTGTTTCTTTCATCAGGAATGGTAAAGCATAAAGAAAAAACATGCAAAAAAATATGAAGGCCTAGTATCCCAAGATAATTGCCAGACCTACTTCAAAAAAAAAATTGATCTACACACAGTTCATTGTGGCTCTAGTTTCCTTAGAAACTACTACTCTTAATTCCTCCTTCTAGACTCAAGGCTTTTCTTTTGGCAGGAAAAGAGGAATATATACCAACAAAGATCCTAACCTATCATACAGTGCAGTCAACCTACTTTTAAGAGGTCCCCTGTGGCGGTGACTTGAATAGGTGCTACTGTTCTATCTGGCTTGAAACATCAGCAATTCTGCATAAACACACTCAGTAATCTTTGCATAGAACTTGTTTTGTAGAAGGACTTTAGTATGCTTCACAAAAGTGGATTATTTTACTACTTCTGATACCACTGAAAAAGGTAGAGAGTAAAAGAGCTTCTCTTTGCAGACTCTAACTTGAAGTACAGAATGGTTAAGTACATTGAAGGTGACACACTAAGTTGGGGCCAGGCTAAGACTGAAACCCAGATCACTGGATGCTCACTTCGGTTCTACCACTATTCATTTCATACAAATTGTATGAAGATGCTCTGACAGTCCTCCAACTCTCTGATATAGTAGAGAAAATCATGATGCAGAATCACAACAGAGGGTTCTTACAATGTCCCTCTGGGTGCCTGGGTGGCTTCAGGGGTTTAAAGCCTCTGCCTTCAGCTCAGATCACGATCTCAGGGTCCTGGAATCGAGGCTCCGCTTCTGGCTCTCTGCTCAGCAGGGAGCCTGCTTCCTCTTCTCTCTCTGCCTGCCTCTCTGCCTACTTGTGATCTCTCTCTGTCAAATAAATAAAACCTTAAAAAAAAAAAAGAATGTCCCAAAGACAAACTCATCATCCGTATATACATCCTTAAGTATCCTAAGCATGCTAAGTGAAATGCCATGAGACAACTGCCATTTGTCATACACCATCATTATTGTCTTAAAATGGGCAATTCATTTAAAATAAGGTAGACTCTTACAACTTCTACGAGAGCTGAGAAGTGTTAAGGGACAAAGTATGTTGTCACTGTAGAGTAATTCAGTTCTGAGCTACAGAGGACACCAAGCTACCTTTTTACTAGTTCTTTAGGATCTCATTTTAAGATGGTTACGTCCCTTTTTGGTGGGTGGGAAAAGATCTCTCAATAAAGACTGCTTAATGTATTAAGGAGAGTATTGAGATTTATGTTAATCAATAGTTTTTGTTTTTGTTTTTGTTTTAAGATTTTATTTATTTAACAGAGAGAAACAGCCAGAGAGGGAACACAAGCAGGGGGAGTGAGAGAGGGAGAAGCAGGCTTCCCGCCGAGCAGGGAGCCTGATGTGGGACTCCATCCCGGGTGTCTGGGATCATGACCTGAGCCAAAGGCAGTCGCTTAACCAACCGAGCCACCCAGGCGCCCCGTGTTAATCAATAGTTTTAAGCAACTGGGCTGAATAGAAGATTAAGGGAAGTCCTTACTGGGTCCTGAGGTGGGTGGATGAGAATCAGCATGGATAAGTAAGCAGATAGATGAGTATGGTAGAAGAGAGACTGCTGTTTAGTCATGTGGCTCTTTATCCTTTTATTCCGGTGTCAAATATTCACTAAGGGCCCACTATAATTCCACGTGCTATACAAACTGTTAGTAAGACAACATCCCAGCCCTAAGTAATAATCTTATATATGGCTGGGGGTTGTGACAATATTAAATAACTATACAAATATCAACATAGGTTAGTGTATGACAAGAGATAAGAAGAGAAAGTGCAGTGTCTACAAGAACGTTAACTGGGATGAGTTACTTCATCTCGAGGAAATCAGGGATGGCTTTAATGACCAAGAGACATTTAAGCTGAGGCAAAAAGGAAAAAAAAAAATATGTGTGCTCTAACCGACTACGTTTCACCTTCTGAGATATGTCTCAAGGTATCAATTAAAAATGACCGTCAAGGGGCGCCTGGGTGGCTCAGTTGGTTAAGCGACTGCCTTCGGCTCAGGTCATGATCCCGGAGACCCAGGATCGAGCCCCACATCGGGCTCCCTGCTCAGCGGGAAGCCTGCTTCTCCCTCTCTCACTCCCCCTGCTTGTGTTCCCTCTCTCACTGTGTTTCTCTCTGTCAAATAAATAAATAAAATCTTTTTAAAAAATGACAGTCAAGGAAATTATGTATATTTTTAAGTTTGTGTTACTTTGCTTAAAAGTAAAGCAAAACACCAATTTGCCTGAAGTAATTCAAGTTCAGTTATTCCAGAATAAGCCAAAGCCACAAAGTATACCTGCACTGTTTAATATGGCAAACACTAGCCACACATGGCAACCTCAATTTCAATTAATTAAAATTTATATTCCTTACTACAACAGCCACACTTCAAGTGTTCAAAAGCCATCATATTGAACACTGCACCTAAGACTATTTAAATTAAATAAAATTAAACATCCAGTTCCTTAATTATACTAGCCATATTTTGAGTGTTCAGTTTCAAGTGGGCAGTGGTGAACATAGTATACAGCAGACAAAAACAAGAATTTCCATCGCTGCAGAAAGTGCTACTGGAGGGCACTGCAATACTATTTGGCACCTTGTTGCCTCATTTTCCCTTACCTCATTTTCCACTTTTCTTGTCTTGCTTATGGTACTTTAGCCATGTTGGAATCTTTGCTGTTGAGTGTACTCAGTATGATTCTGCCTCAGGGCCTTTGCACACTGTGGTCCCTACCTTTTTCTCCATCCCCGCGTTATGTGAGAGTCTCCAGCTAGTTTCTCTAGCCTTAGCCAAGCCAGCCTTTTTTTCTATCTCCCTCATTCTCAAGCTCTCTCGTGTCTCAGGGTTTTGCACATATTATTACCTTTCTTTGTAAGGCTTCTCCTTCCCTACCTTCAACTTCCCTTCAAATATCAGCTTACTTATTACTTCATCAGAAAAGCCTTTTCTGATAGGGTTAAATTCTCCTTGTTACAAACTCACATTGCTTTCTTGAAAAGTGCTTATTACAGTAGCACATTTACATTAATTTACGTCATTTTTTATTCATGAAACTCTCTTCAAATTGACAGCTCCATGAGGGCAGGGACCATATCTGCTTTTGAGAACCACTGTATTCTCAAAAGGAGCAGAATGCATGGAACAAAACAGGATATAAATATAATAAATATAACTATAAAGGAATGAATAAATGCTATGGGAAAAAAAAGTGAATGGTCAGTTTAAAATATAAACCTAGTACTGCCTCTTCAATGCATGTCAAGTACCCCCAAGTTTCAAAAATAAGATTATACACAATGAGCAAAAATGAATGACAGGTATTATAATTTCAAAGGTATGAAATACTTCTTTCAGTTAGAGAAAAAGTGCTGTTTCCCCAAAGGATGATAGGATCATAGGTATAATTTGTATCCTTTTTGCTTATCTGAATTGCCTAATATTTCTCCATAATTATGTATTGGTTATAAGAATATTATCTTTTATTGCACTATCAAAAATTATTCTGCTCCAGTACAGCACAAAACAAAATACATGGGAGGCACAGTGGTTAATAAGGTGATTTTGTTTTGTTTTTTCCTGCCAGATAAACAAGCACTGAATTCCTGTCTCCTGTCTTCTGCTGGTTCTATGACCTTGAGCATATTACCTCACCTCTCTGAACCTCAATTTCAAATGAGATAATAATATACACTATACGAGATGATTGTGAAGGCTCAATGAGATAATGGATATAAAACAGTCAATAAACAGTAGCTTAAAATCCACATGCCAAAATGGGCAAAGTTAAAGTCTAGGTGTACATAAACCTCAATAACTCTCTTGGTTCTTAATCATTAATTTGAAAGTAAAAGATTTTAACTCACAGATCCCAAGTTTGGCTTCTCATACTAGGTTTGCTTCTAAGGTTATGCTGTCTTTCTTTTGAATGTGACTGCTTCACATATTCTAGAAATCGAAGTTGGTTCCAAGGAATTAAATTCATCCACTTATTTGACTAACATTTTTGTATACCTTCTGTACATCAGGCACAGCTGTGTTGGGATAATATGGTTGGCCAAACAGATATTGATACATCTTTTCTATCTTAATAGTGTACATGATTCCTGGGCAAGTGGGCTAAGATAAAAACCCAGTTACCAACTGCCACATAAACTATTTGCATCAATCCAGTAAGAATGTATTTGAATAAGTGATTTTTTTAACAAGTGCTTTTTATAGATATGGGAAGAATACTTTACTCTTTAGAGTACGAGTACTTTTACAAAGGTATTCTCTTAGCATTGTTTATACTACTAAATATTCAAATGGCCAATAATAGTGTAATAGCTACATAATAAATTCACATTATGGGATACTATGTAACTATTTTTTTTACTTTAATTTTTTCAGTGTTCCAAGATTCATTGTTTATGCCCCACACCCAGTGCTCCATGCAATACGTGACCTCAGTACGCACCACCAGGCTTTTCCATCCCCCTACCCCCTTCCCTCCAAGACCGTCAGTTTGTTTCTGAGTCCAAAGTCTCTCATGTTTTGTTTCTCTCCCCCAATTACCCTACTTTCCATTTCCTTTTCTTCTCCTACTTTCCTCTATATTACCCCTTATGCACCGCAAGTAAGTGAAACCATGTGATACTTGACTTTCTCTACTTGGCTTATTTCACTCAGCATAATCTCTTCCAATCCAGTCCATGTTGCTACAAAAGTTGGGTATTCATCCTTTCTGGTGGAGGCATAATATTCAATTGCATATATGAACCATATCTTCTTTATCCATTCATCTTCTCTATCCATTCATCCTGGCTCTTTCCACAGTTTGGTGATTGTGGCCATTACTGCAATGAACATTGGTGTACATATGGCCCTTCTTTTCACTACATATGTATCTTTGGGGTAAATACCCAGTAGTGCAATTGCAGGGTCATATGGTAGCTCTATGTTTAGTTTTTTAAGGAATCTCCACAATGTTTTCCAAAGTGGCTGCACCAACTTGCATTCCCACCAACAGTGTAAGAGGGTTCCCCTTTCTCCGCAGCCTCTCCAACACTTGTTGTTTCTTGTCTTGTTAATTTTGGCCATTCTGACTGGTGTAAGGCGGTATCTCAGTGTGGTTCTGATTTGAATTTCCCTGATAGCTAGTGATGATGAACATCTTTTCATGTGTCTGTTAGCCATTTGTATATCTTCTATGGAGAAGTGTCTCTTCATGTCTCCTGCCATTTTTTGATGTGTTCATCTTCTTTTTGGATGTTGAGTTTGAGGAGTTCTTTATAGATCTTGGATATCAGCCCTTTGTCTGTAGTGTCATTTGCAAATATCCTCTCCAACTCTGTGGGTTGCCTCTTTGTTTTGTTGACTGTTTCCTTTGCTGTACAGAAGCTTTTTGTTTTGATGAAGTCCCAAAAGTTCATTTTTGCTTTTGTCTCCTTTGCCTTTGGAGATGTGCCTTGAAAGAAGTTGCTGTGGCCGATGTCAAAGAGGTTACTGCCTATGTTCTCTTCCAGGATTTTGATGGATTCCTGCCTCACGTTGAGGTCTTTCATCCATTTTGAGTTTGCCTTTGTATGTGGTGTAAGAGAATGGTCTAGTTTCATTCTTCTATATGTAGCTGTCCAATTTTCCCAGCATCACTCATTGAAGAGCTTGCCTTTTTTCCACTGGATATTTTTTCTTGCTTTGTCAAAGATGATTTGACCATAGATTTGTGGGTCCATATCTGGACTCTCTATTCTGTTCCATTGGACTATGTCTCTGTTTTTGTGTCAGTACCATGCTATCTTGGTGATCATAGCTTTGTAATAAAGCCTGAAGTCAGGTAACGTGATGCCTCCAGCTTTGTTTTTCTTCTTCAACAATTCTTTAGCGATTCAGGGTCCTTCTTGGTTCCATATAAATTTTAGGATTGTTTGTTCCAACGCTTTGAAGAATGTTGGTGGAATTTTGATCAATATGGCATTGAAAGTATAGATTGCTCTGGGCAGTATAGACATTTTATGGAATACTATGTAACTATTAAAAATGCAGTGGTAAAAGCCTGTTTACTGGTACAGAAAGATGTTTACAACATCTTGGTGAGTTTAAAACCAAAATTGTGTGCTTATTAAGAATATATAAAAAATTATACAGTATATATTTTACAAGCAAAAAAGACTTGAAGGAGAACATTAAAATGTTATTTTTCTCTACCAGTTGTTCACAAATGCAACTGAATATTTGAAGCGACACGGTAATTTTTAAAATATACTGCTGTAAGGACACAATTAGAAATTCTGAATTAAATAATCCTCCAAGGGGCCCAGGGATCATTATTTAAAAAATGTATCCTTGGCGATTCCAGTGTGCACCTAGGATTGAGCAATATTTTTTCTTAAATATTGGGGCAATATTTTACTTTGGTATCTGTTTTTCTAGATTATATACATAAACATCATATATTATTTATACAATAAAAAATTATGCCACCATGTAGAACACTGTTAATATTATTATACGTTGCTAAATGGTGAAGTTGTATAAATAGTAATGTTTCTTAACTTTTTAATTTCTGTATTTAGTTATACCTTCTTTTTTTTTTAATGATGAGTCTTGCCTCGGAATAAGCATCAGTTTTTTTATTTCAAAGAAACAACTTCTGGCTTTAGTGATTTGTTGAATGTTTATTATTTCATTAATTTCTATTCTTATCTTTATTCTTTTCCTCTCATTTCTTTTTGTTTCAATTTGTCTTTTTTCCTTTCTCAGATGGATGTGTACATCACTGGAGTTTTCAGCTTTCCTAATTTTTTAACATATGCATCTAAAACCAAATTTTTTCCTGTAAGCATGTTTTAGCTATACACCTACAAGTTTTGATATGCAGTATTTTCATAATTATTTACTTAAAACTTTTTTCTATTTTTCCATTGTGATTTTTTTTTTACTTGAGGCATGAAATATTTAATGGTGTATTTTAAAATTTACAAATATATGGGGCTTTTCTAATTATCTTTGTTATTCTTTTGTAATCTAATTTCATGGTGACCTGAGAAAACACTCTGTATGATTTCAATCCTTTGAAATTTGATAATTTCTTTATGGCTGGATTACAGCCAAATTTTTTAAATCTTCTGTGTGCACTCAAGAATAAAGGGTATTAAGTAGTTTTAATATGCATTCTGAAGTTTTACATACAAGATAAATAAATCAAGCTTGTTAATTGGGCTAAAAGTTTCCTTCTATTAATATGCCTGCTAGTTGTAAAAGTCATTGAGAATGGTATGTTAAAATCTCCCATGATTATTTTCATATTTCTCCTTTTTGTATTATAATTTTTTTATAGAAGTAACCCTTTTTTTTAATTTTTTTTTTTTAAGATTTTATTTATTTGACAGAGAGAAACACAGCCAGAGAGAGAACACAAGCAGGGGGAGTAAGAGAGGGAGAAGCAGGCTTCCCGCTGAGCAGGGAGCCCGATGTGGGGCTCGATCTTGGGTCTCCGGGATCATGACCTGAGCCGAAGGCAGTCACTTAACCAACTGAGCCACCCAGGTGCCCCTGTATTATAATTTTTTTCTATATTTTGGGGCTATGTTATCAGGCACATACCTATTCAGAATTATTTTTGCTTACAGATGAATTAAGTATTTTGTCAAGAAACATCACCTTTTATCTCTAATGACAACTTTATATGAGTATAGCTTTCTCGTATTTGTTTTGGTTAGTGTTAAATGGTTTGGTACATTGTATTATTGACTATAGTTCTTCACCTCTTCACATTCTATGTCCTTTGCCATGTGACTTGACTGCTGTTCCTTCTTCTTAGAGATAGACTACCTTCCTGAGCTTTGACTTTGGGTTAAGTCACATTACTCATTTCTGCCAGGAGATGTTAGTAACTATACTGCATATGGAGTTCTTGAAATGTGTTTGCTCAGCTGAACTTGTCCATGCTTCTGACATTACCATAAGAATGTGACCCAACTGCACTGGTAGGCCAAGAAAAAAGAGTAGCCCTGGACCTAAACTCCAGTTTGGAGCCTAGATCAGTTCATCCCAAGAGGCATGAAAAAGAAATTACTTTGTTTGAAGCTACTGATCATTACTGCAGCAAAACTGAACAGATATAGAAGAGGTAAGCCGTAGGCAGGATGCTCCAACAGCAAAAAACTAAAGTATGTAACAGTTTGGAACCAGGAAGAAGGTATAGGACATGGAAAAATGGCAAGGAAACAGAAGAGACCAGAAACATGATAACTAATATAATGACAAGCATTTGGTAAAAATGTTGCATGGAATCTAGCAGAAAAAAAAATTTTTTTAAAGATTTTATTTATTTGACAGAGAGAAACACAGCCAGAGAGGGAACACAAGCAGGGGGAGTGAAAGGGAGAAGCAGGCTTCCCCTGAGCAGGGAGCCCGATGTGGGACTCGATCCCGGTTCTCCAGGATCATGACCTGAGCTGAAGGCAGTTGCTTAAACAACTGAGCCACCCAGGCGCCCCGTCTAGCAGAAAATTATTTAATAAATTTCTAGAATTGGGGAAGTAGATTTTGAGGGAAAATGTTAAGTGTACCAACTATTTTATTTGTAAGATTCTACAAGAAAGAGATGACTTTGGAAAAGAAGTGGTCCATTTGCAGGTAAAATTAAGGAGACTATAAATTGCCTAGACATTTCAAGACTGGAAAATAAAACTTTCTCATCTAATAAAATCTGTAGCTATTAAGAAACAGCATCAGGGAAAAGACCAAACCTAGGGCACTGGGTAAAGACCAAATCAAGGATATGGCTATTAGACCTTTTCTTAAGACCACAGGAAGAATTAAGGTAGTGCCTTGTATGTCAACCCACCAAAGGAAAAAAGATGACTTTTATAGATTTTTTTTTTTTATTGTTACTAAATTTTTTTTTCCAGTGTTTCAAGATTCATTCCCCATTCCCCACACCCAGTGCTCCCCGCTTTAGGTGTCCCCAGTACCCACCACCAGGCTCTCCCATCCCTCCACCCCCCTCCCTCCAAGTCCCTCAGTTTGTTTCTGTGTTCAAAATCTGTTGTTTCGTTTCCCTCCCTAGATTACCCTAGTTCCCATTTGCTTTCCTTCTGCCACTGTCCTCCAGTTTGCCCCTCATGCACCGCAAGTAAGTGAGACCATGCGATACTTGACTTTCTCTTCTTGGCTTATTTCACTCAGCATAATCTCTTCCAGTCCAGTCCATGTTGCTACAAAAGTTGGGTATTCATCCTTT
>PITA01001160.1:8907-211608 GCA_004023965.1 Spilogale gracilis
GTTTGTGTGTGTGTGTGTGTGTGTGTGTGTGTGTGTGTGTGTGTGTGTGTGAGGGGGGCAATTAAGAAAAGAATAGATGAACCACTTAGAAGCCTCCACCTGCCACACATAAAAGTACGGCCTGTGCAGCCACCATGAGCATGTTCCTGCTCTCCAATTTCTGTCTGCATTTGATCTCATCTGGAAGGGTGTGGGCAAATCAGCTTTATGGTTCTCAAATGCCAGTAACTTCTGCTTCTAAGCCAGAGTCAAATAGAATTTGTTTCTTAGAGGTGTACTGCTTCTGCTGAGATATGTTCCCTGAAAAGTTGAGGAGTTATTCTTTTAGGCTTAACACCGTACTTTTTGAAATTTGACTGTATTTTCAGGCCTCTTTCCAGGAAAAAAAATCCCACACCCAGAGATAACTACTATCAGTTCCCTAGTGTATATCCTACCAGACCTTGTGGGGTTTTTGTTTGCTTTTCTTTTTTTTGGTCATGATAAGTGTATTTTTTTTTCCATTTAATAGATTATGAACACCTTTCTAAGCCCTAAAATATTCATCTGCAATGTTTTTTAGTGACTGCATGGTATTTCACTATGTGCATGTACTATAAATAAATTTAATCCATCTCTTGGTTATTGAGAATATTTCATGTTATTTTTGTGTAACTTTAAGGTATTTTGGGCCCTTGTTCGATTCATCTCTGTTACCATACTGCAAGATGGCTACTCACTCTGCAAATGTCCCTCTGCCGCCTCCTTCTCCCTGAGAGAAATAACCCTTGAGAATCGTTCTGCAGACTCTTGAAAACAGGCAGCAATCAGGATTGCCACATTAGGCACCCCACCTGCCTTGTCACACCCTCCCAACCCTCATCGATAAAGTGTGTGTGGAGAGAGGAGGTGAGCAGGTACACAGCAGAAAAGCACCCTTTGTTCTCTGCCCTTGGCTGCTGATAGGAAAGCACCCCGCGTTTTTATTGTGTCCCTACAGGCTGCAGAAGGGCAGGGAACACGACGGACAGTGTTTGACACGCCCATCAGCAGCTTGCACACCTGAACTGAGGCTTGAACTTGCATGTCTCTGCTGTGTCCTGCTGGCTGGCAGACCCCTGAGGCCAAGAGCTTCATAATGATGTGAACAGGTGAATGCGGTCCCTTGGCTTTTTGTTCTTCCAGAGGCAGGGAGAGCACTGCGTAATGAAAGGTGGTAATTCCAGCTGTGTAAATCCACACCACGTGTGATAGGGAGCTGTGTGGATGCATTTCCTTTGAATTATAAAACAAAATGCTGGTATGACTTGGTTTGTGGAAGGAAGAACTAATTCAGTTTGCTAGAAAATTTAATTAATCTCTGTCACATCAAGTCCTTTGGCAGCCTTTACTCATCAGTTCGGTCAGTTACGGGCTTTCTGTGGTTCCACCTAGCACAGCCCTGCACTGCTGGCAGAATGTGTGGTGGAGGGGCTGCTTGGAGACATGAGCACCTGGGTTATGTTTGAAAAATGGCATTGGTCATAGGACTCCTTGGTTCAGTGGAGAGGTTAGGCTGCCTCTTGTGGCATCCACATCCACCTGCCACATTCTGGCTCCAGGCTCCAGAGCCTGGCCCCCCAGCCTCCTCTTTCTTAGGCTGATCTTCTGTTCATTAGGCATGTCCCTGTTTCTCTTTTTCTTTAGCTTTGGAATTCATGACACCCCTGCCCCCCAGGAGAGACCTTGTCAGAAGGCTTTTCCCCCATGAAATAAAAGCCTTCTGACAAAAGTAAAGAACCCAGTTATCAGCCTCTGGCTTGTCCTTGGCATTGTTCCTGCGCAGTACCTGAGGGCCAGCAGGCAGGTGGTGCCTCCCACAGTTGCTTCTCAGAGGAGCCTACCAGAGACCTCTTGATTATTGTTGAGCTGGCTTGGCCAGTAGGTAGCCAGCTGCTTTTTGCCCCATAACTTTGTTTGCTTATCTCTGTTTTTGTGCTTGTTGCCGGCTCCTTAGAGTTAGGGGTGTGTTTGTACAGTGCTTGAGGTGATTGCTGCTGATTGGTCAGATACGGGTACAGTGAGCAGGGCTGGGTGTGGGATGAGAAATACTGTCATCTGCCAGTTCCCCCACCCCAGCTCCCTCCAGGCTCTTTCCTGTGAGAGAATTTCTTTCTCTTTCCTGCCCTAAAGGGTCCTGGGGTAGCAGCTTTCGGGCTCTCATAAAGCGAGGGGCAGCCACCCCAGCTTTGTAGCTCTAATTGAGGTCTTGGGTTTGCTGCCCTCCCAGATTGACTAGAATACTGACCCAGCAGCACTATAGAAAAACTTGATGTTTCAGCCCTTTGTTCTCTGTTGGCTGGGATCACTGGAAATATATCAGTAAGTGAGACTCAAATATGTCCCGGGAGTTCCAGCTCCCGGGTAGGCAAAACAGCCAGCCCCAGTGATGTGTCATCGCTGAATGGCAGCTGGCCTGCCTCTCTTGCATCACATGGGTTGGCTGATGTTGGTTTAAATGTGTACTTTTTCCTCCTCTTTTTTTGTGCGATGTCTTAAAGTCATGGGGACTAGGGGTAGAAATTAGGAGGGGAGGGCAGGTTTTTCAACTGGCCCTTGTTGCCCTGTTGCAATCTCCTGACAAAGCTGTCATTGTTCGAATAAAACACCAGTTGGTTCAGTTTGAATCAGTTCAGTGCTCTGAAACTGGCTCCTTTTCTTCTACCTCAGCCACGTTCCCCAGGGGGAGGCTGGAGGAGGACTGCCAGTCTAGAGGGAAGGACCTGCTTTCCTTTGCTCTCTTGGTTTGGTAGCATCTTAGGCGATTCATTAACCATTCCAGAGTAGACAGCTGCCTCCTGGTCGGTGGCCATCGCAGGCCACTCCTGGACTCTGGGTCACAGACATCATGGCCTCCTGGCACAGAGCCTCCAGGAATCAGGCTGCTTGCCTGTGGCCTCAGCCTCACTTGGCACTCTCCTGCCTCATACAAGAGACCACCTTCTCTGGCCAGGTTCCCCACCTGCTATCACTGCAGCCTGGCTGACCTTCATGCTTTGGCCTGGCATTGTCCCTATTGTGCGTATGATGCCTCAAGCTACAAAGTTAATCTGAAGAGTGAATAATTCCTCTGGCTGGAGTCCCAAACAGTCCCTCCAGCCTGGGAGCAGGAAGCCCGGCATTTGGGTTCTTTCTGCTGCAGACTTAAGAGGCACTGGCTCCCACCCCTCGTTTAATTTCGTATCCGTGTGTCAGATTAGTCACATCCAGCTGTCTTTGTGGAAATATCAGCCTCACGGGTGTGGACAGCAGGAACTCACGTGCGTGTGGAGTAGGTAGCTCACATAAGCAGTGAGAAGATCAGACTCCCATTTCCTTACTGAGTCAGGAACTTAGTTTTTCTGCATGTGAACTGGTAGCTATCCAAATGCAGTGAGGTTGCATAGTGGCATTTGAAGAGCTTAGGAAAAATGCAGGGTATGGGACAAATACTTTTTAAAGACCTGGGCCTCAGACAGCCAAGTTAAAGTGCTTTTTTGCAGAAGTGCAAAGGCAGGAGATTATATGTGGTGAGCAGAGCCAGATGGGAGGGTAGTACTCGAAATTGATCTTGTGACAACCCTCTTGGGTCCTCCGCTCCTTTCTTACTCAATAAGCCTTGCTTTGCTGCCCACAAAAAATACCAAAGTGATTTTGTCCACAGGTTTAGTTCTTACTCAGACCTGGTCTTAGGAACCATCTACTTGATGAGATCTGAGGAGCATAGAGGAATCTGTCAGTGGATCTCTATTATTTTTTTAGTTCAGTCCTTTGAGTGGCATTAAAATTGGATAGCTGATGGGCGCCTGGGTGGCTCAGTTGGTTGGGCGGCTGCCTTCGGCTCAGGTCATGATCCTGGAGACCCGGGATCGAGTCCCACATCAGGCTCCCTGCTCGGCGGGAAGCCTGCTTCTCCCTCTGTCACTCCCCCTGCTTGTGTTCCTTCTCTGGCTGTGTTTCGCTCTGTCAGGAAATAAAATCTTCGAAAAATAAATAAATAAATAAAATTGGATAGCTGTTAAAATATGTTGACAAAAATACCTTAGTCATTTGCCTCTCTTAATGAATAGAGAGCTTCCTTTGATATAAGCTAGTCTTCTAGATCTCCTTGGCTTATTTTGTTAATCATCTCTTTAATAAAATTAGCCATTTTTTATTTTTATTTTTTTAAGATTGTATTTATTAATTTGACAGAGAGAAACACAGCTAGAGAGGGAACACAAGCAGGGGCCGTGAAAGAGGGAGAAGCAGGCTTCCCGCAGAGCAGGGAGCCTAACATGGGGCTTGATCCCAGGACTCCGGAATCTTGATCTGAGCTGAAGGCAGATGCTTAATGACTGAGCCACCCAGGCGCCCCCAAATTAGCTATTTTTAATGAAAAGTGAAAATCTCTCTCAAATACATAGTAATCTTCATTGCCTTCTTGAATGTATTGAGTATAACTTGATTATCTGGCCACCTATTTCTGAATATTATTTATTGTATCATTATAGTCCTTTCTTGATATTCTCGTGCCATCAGGTATGTACATATATTTGCTTCTCAGCTCAACCATCAGGCTTTCTTGTGTGTGGGTTTTCATATCTCGAATGATTGTCTCCTCCAGGGTCTTGGCTGCCACCTATTGTGCAGTGAGCCACTTACCCTCCCGCTTGGTCTAGTGCCTCCTGTTTTTTTGTTGGTTTGCATAGCTTGTTAAATTGAGTGTAAAATTAGAGTAATTAACTTAGTGAAGGTTTAGAGGCTCTCCTCTGAGTCAAGTGCACAGACTTACTATCTGTCTTGAATTATCTTTACTTCTGTATAACTAAGCCACAGAGAGTTGTGAGGTAATGCTATACATATAAACTTCTTTTTTTTTTTTTTTAAGATTTTATTTATTTGACAGAGAGAAACACAGCCAGAGAGGGAACACAAGCAGGGGGAGTGAGAGAGGGAGAAGCAGGCTTCCTGCCGAGCAGGGAGCCCGACGTGGGGCTTGATCCCGGGTCTCCAGGATCATGACCTGAGCCGAAGGCAGTCGCTTAACCAGCTGAGCCACCCAGGCGCCCTTATACATATAAACTTCTTTTACAGAATAATCTTAAGCCATTTTATCCATTTACATCACTGAAATTTGTTGATATATTAACTTGTGTGTATGATAGAAATTATCTGCAAAAAAGGGCAAAGATAATACACTCTTTTTTTTTTTTTTTTTTTTTTTAAGATTTTATTTATTTGGCAGAGAGAAACACAGCCAGAGAGGGAACACAAGCAGGGGGAGTGAGAGAGGGAGAAGCAGACTTCCCGCCGAGCAGGGAGCCCGATGTGGGACTCGATCCTGGGTCTCCGGGATCATGACCTGAGCCGAAGGCAGTCGCTCAACCAACTGAGCCACCCAGGCGCCCCAAGATAATAGACTCTTAAAGAAAATTAAGTGTATTCTTATTTTTGAAATGAGACAACCCCCCTAAAACTCCAAATCAACATGGTAAACTTGTGAATATTGTTTTCTATTAATTATGAGATGGAAATTCACTTTTTCCCTTTTTTAAAATGGAAATAGTTTTATGGAGCTTCCTCTCCACTTTATTCCTTATATAGCAATGAGTAGTCATTATCCAATGGAGAGCTCAGACATTTCAGAAAGACAGGAAGAAAAGAGCAGAATCCTCTGAAGCACTCTTTGTGGAGTTATATACCCTGTTATTTTGTCACTATGTCCTTTTTATTTTTTTCTGTACCTGTGTAGATAAAAATAGACCTGCACTATCATTTTCAGTCATCTTTTGAAGAGCAAAAGTTTTAAATTTTGATGAAGTCCAGTATATCTATTTTTTTTCCTATCATTTATGTTTTTTGTGTCCTATTTAAGAAATACCAAACCCAGGGCACCTGGCTGGCTCAGTCATTAAGCGTCTACCTTCAGGTCAGGTCATGATCCCAGAGTCCTGGGATTGAGCCCCACATTGGGCTCCCTGCTGGGCGGCGGGGGCCTGCTTCTCCCTCTTTTATTCCCCCATGGTGTTCCCTCTCTAGCTGTGTTTCTCTCTGTCAAATAAATACTTTTTTTTTTTTTTTAAAAAAGGACCTTTTCTAAAAAAAAGAAAAGAAATCCCAAACCCAAGGTCTCTAAAATTTTCCTATATTTCTTCACAAAGTTTTATAGTTTTGGTTCTTACATGTTGGACAGTGATCCATTTGGAGTTAATTTTTATCTATGTATGAGGAAAAGATTGAGGTCCAGTTTAAATGGTACTGTAATGAATGTTCTTATTATTAGCTCTTCTCATTTCCACTTCTTCAATTATTTTTCAGGATAAATTATTAGAAGTAAAACTATAAGATAAAAGGGTATTCACACTGAAATCTTTAATGTATGTTGCCAGACTTGATTTTAAAAGTTCTACCACTTAGAAAAGATAATCCCCAGAATGGGAGAAAATATTTGCAAATCATGTATTGAATAATGGACATATTATATAGAATATATAAAAAACTATAACTCAGAAATAAAAAGACAACCTAATTAAATGGTGGGCAAAGTACTTGAAAAGGTATTTCTTCAAAGATACATGGATGGCCAATAAACACATGAAAAAATGTTCAGCACCATTAATCATCAGGGAAATGAAAATCGAAACCACAGAGATGCTGCTTTACACTCACTAGGATGGGACGAGAGCTGGCAAGGATGTGGAGAGACCAGAAGCCTCTGCACTGCTGGTGGGAAGGTACGATGGTGCCGTGGAGACACTGTGGAGACCACTCCAGTAGTTCCTCAAAAAGTTAAACATAGATGTACGTTGGCCCCAAGAGTTGGCATTCCTGGATGCCTACACAAGAGAAATGAAAGCCTGTGCGCAGACAAAATAAACCAAAGGCAGAGACAATCCAAATGCCCATCAACGAATAAATAAATACACAAAATGTGTTGCATCCATGTAATGGAATGTTGGTTAGCCATAAAGAGGAACTAAATATTTGCTGTCACAGGGATGAACCTTGAGAACATAGTATGTTAAGTTGAAACCAGTCACAAAACCACATATCACATGATTCCACTTATATGAAATATCTGGAGTGGACACACATAATAGAGATAGAAGATAGATTAGTAGTTACTTAGGATTGGAAGGTGGTGACTGAGGAGTATGGCATGTCTTTTTGAGGTAATGGGAATGGGAATATTGTAAAATTGACTGTGGTGATAGTTTCACAACTCTGTGATTAGACTAAAAACCATTGAATTGTACACTTTAAATGCATGAATAGTGTGGTATATGAATTACACTCCAATAAAGTTGTTAATAAAAAAAAAATTGCTCCAGTCAGTACATAAGAGACCCCATTTTCCCACATTCTCCCCAACTCCGGGTGTCATTTCTATAATTTGAAAATTGAATACAGCTCTGTTGGGATTTAATATGGAAACAATAAAATTCATCCTTTTAAATGTACATTTCAATAGTTTTGGCAAATGTATACACATGTGTAACCGCTATAGCTGAGATGTAGAACATTTCCAGCATCCCAGAAGATTCCTTTGTATTCTTTCTTTCTTTTTTTTTTTTTAAGATTTTATTTATTTATTTGACAGAGAGAAACATAGCTAGAGCGGGAACACAAGCAGGGGGAGTGAGAGAGGGAGAAGCAGGCTTCCCGCAGAGCAGGGAGCCCGATGTGGGGCTCGATTTCGGGTCTCCGGGATCATGACCTGAGCCGAAGGCAGTCGCTTAACCAACTGAGCCACCCAGGCGCCCCTCCTTTGTATTCTTTCTGTCTCGCGTCTGCTCTCTCACTGCAGATTAGATTGGTCTTTCCTTGTGTTTTGTGTAAATCTCGGAATCATACAAAATGTACTCTTTTGCTTGATTTCTTTTTGCTCAGCATGTTTTTAAGATTCACCTGTGTTGCTATGTGTTTCAGTAGTTAATATGCTATTGCTTGGATATACCACAGTTTGCTTTATCCATTCCTCTGTTGATGAACATTTGGCTTGTCTTCATTTCATTGTTTTCAGCTTCATTCTGAATGAAGCTGCTATGATTGTTCATGTACAAGTCTTGATGTGGACATGTTTTCATTTCTCTTGTGTTAAATGCTGGGTCATAGATAAGACGATGTTTCATGTCATAAGAAACTGCCAAATTGTTTTCCAGAATGGCTGTACGTTTTATTTATTTATTTATTCATTCATTCATTCATTCATTCATTTAAGATTTTATTTATTTGACAGAAACACAGCCAGAGAGGAACACAAGCAGGGGGAGTGAGAGAGGGAGAAGCAGGCTTCCTACTGAGCAAGGAGCCCGATGTGGGACTCGATCCCGGGTCTCCAGGATCATGACCTGAGCCGAAGGCAGTTGCTTAACCAACTGAGCCACCCAGGCGCCCCGTCTGTACGTTTTAAAAAGAAATCATCTACCGGTATTACTGTGCTTTTAAAAATTTCATTAATCCGGTAGGCAAAAACTGGTATCTCGGGTATTTTAATTTTCATTTCTTTGATCTCTAGTGGATGTATTTTTCCCTGAATTTGACCATTTATTTTATATTTGTGAATTTCCTTTTAGTTCTTCTCTTTTGGGTTCTTTTTGTTTGTTTGTTTTTGTTTTTTCCGGTTTTTTATTTGAGAGAGAGAGAGAACGTGAGCAGGGGCTGGGCAGAGGGAGAAGCAGACGCCCTGCTGAGCAGGGAGCCGGATGTGGGGCGCCTCAATCCTGAGCTGAAAGCAGACACTTAACTGACTGAGCCATCCAGGTGCCCCAGGTCTTTCTTTTTCCAGGTTTTTTTTTTTTTTCCCAACATTTTTATTATAAAAATATCTTAAGAGAAAATTTGAAAAATGGTACAGCCATTCCCTTCGTAGCCACCACATGCAGTAGATGCTCGTTAACTTTGGCCATACTTATTTTACATACCTGTCTCTCTTACTTTTATATGGTTCAGAGAAAAAGTTGGAGACATCATGACCTTGTATTCATACAAATAAAGATATTCCTTTCATGATCATTATGTCATTTTCATGCCGAAGAGAATAATCCTTCCACCTTTTCCCCTTGGCATTGACTTTTTGAAGCAACAAGTCCAGTTGTGTTGAAGAATGTCCTATGTTCTGTATTAGTTTTCTTGTAGTGGTGGTTAATTAATATGTTCCTCTGTTCCCTGGATTTCCTGTAAACCATGTTGGGCCCAAAAGACTTGATTACATTTAGGTTCAGGATTTTTGGTGGATGTGCTTCACAGATAGTCACATCAAAGATACGTAAAGTCAGTTTGTCCCACATTAATGATGCTAAATTTGGTCATTTGGTTAGGATAACTGCCACGTCTTTTCATTGTAAAGATATGTTTGTTTTTTTTTCTCTGCAATTAGTAAGTAGTTAGGGAGCTTAACTGATTTTGTAGAACTACTTAGTAATATTCTTTTACGATTTCTCCCTTCATATGGCACTTACCTTCTAGCTTCCTTATTGATTTTTTGATTTAGGAGAGATTTTTCACTTTTTTAAAGTCAAAACACCAGTAGTAGATATATCTTTCCCAAACTTCCCTTTTCTCAACCCTGCTCTCTCCTCCCTCTTCCTCTCTCTCTTACTCCCCTCTTTCTCCTTCTACTTTCCTTCAGGAATGGGTGTGGCAAGCTACCTCTTCCTTCCATTCTGTCATCTTTTTTGCATGACAGATTCAGGAAATTGCACTGGTCCAGAGTGTCATACAGACTAACTGACTTCTCCATAGCTGTCTCTTCTTTATCCAGGGATGTCACTGCTGTGCCCCACCCCATCCCACTGGCAAAGGGGAGACTTGGATCCTCATGGCTCCAGATAGTGTGTTCTTACCTTCATCTCTTCTTCACACATTAAAGCTAAGGATGGAAGAGAGAGGGGACCAGAAGCCAAGCTGCTAATATTTTGAAAAAGACCTCTTTATTCCTTCTGCTTGCAACCCTTTTCTCTACATCCTCTTTCCCTGGTACGTTCCTGCCCATCGTTGGGGGCCTCAGCTCAGGCATTCTACCCGAGGAAGACGTCCTGGACCCTCCAGCGGTGTTGAGTGTTCTTTTGTGTGTTTCCATATACTGCACATATGCCTTAGCTTCCTCGAAGCTGTCTTTCCCATTAGTGTGTGACGTTCTGACATTACTGTCGCCCAGTTCTCAGAGCCTGTCACATCGCAGGTTCTTGGTGTATGTTGCTGCGGTGTTTCCTTTCCTAGCCTGCAGATGACCTCTGCTGCAAGAGCTGATGTGTCTGCTTCCTGGGCATGACAGCTCTTTTTGATCAAAAGACACATTTATCTGTACCTTATAAATAATTGAGGGGAAAAAAAAACCCTCCTTGGCCACCCCCTCTTTAATTGTGCCAACAGCTTTAAAGTTGGCTTCTTTGCATTCTAGGGTAGTTGTCTAGGTAGTTGTTTCTCATTCAATATCTTTCTTACTCTTTATTCTTGTAGGCCTGTAGCATTGTGGACTTGGAGCTGAAACAGGCTTGGCATTCAGCTACACCACCAGCTAGACCCACAAGCTGCCCACTTTCTCCTGGAGCACTGCAGTGCTCAGAATCATTCCCCTCTCTAGCCTGAATGGTGCCTGGTAAGGGACACTGCTTGGAAGTGTGCCCCAGAGCTGATGGTAAAGGCGAGTCATCAGCCCCTGGGCGTACTTCCTTGCTGAGGGAGCTGCTGGGGGCGTGCGTGCCAGTAAAGGGAGGCTGTGGGTGCCCCCCCCACACCTGCAGTTCTTGTTGAAGGGCTATTAGACCTTGCTACTGTGTAGACACTTCTTCATGGCGGAGACTGAACCCGTGATAATAAAAAAGAAAGACAGTTGTGTCTGTGTGGGGGCATTGATGGGATTTGATTGTGTTTCATTCAAGAACTGTGTATCTAATCTCTAAATGGCAGCTTCCTCCCACCCTCAAGACCTTTGCTCATCACCCACCCTAACAGTCAAGCTCTCTCTTTGTCCCCTGTGTCCAGTTGCTAGGAGGCTTGGCCGCGGTGGCCGAGAAGCCTTTAACTGTGCTTGATCACAGCACAGAGTTGGAGCAGCTCTGAACGTCATGGGGAACATCAGCTGAAGTCATAAATCCATTGTATTGGCAACCTGTTGTGTTCCAGGCGCTGTTAGTCCGTCTAAATACCTTATTTCATTTAATTCTTGCTATAGTTCTGTAAAGGAGATTGGTTCCCCGTCCCCACAAGAAAGTGAGGTTCAGAAAGGCCAGATATTTACCCAAGGATGCACAGTGGGCAGGAAGGTGGGGACACAGTCTTTCTCCACTCCTGTGGCCAGTGGCAGGTATCAGGTGATAATGAAAGAAGAGCTACTCTTGTTCCTGAGTGTCAGCCCTTAGTGGGAGCCAGGCTTTATTTCTACATGAAGAGGGTGGCCTGGCCGGAGAATCTCTTGGTAGATGAATTTTTATGACATCAATTTATCACTTCAGCACAGTGGACAGGATCAGATTTCCTTAGTAAAATCTGGGATTTTGACTTAGGAAGAATCAGATCTTATTCATCTTCCATATACCAGGGAAATTGATTGGGCTCCTGTAATATATGAAGACTCTGAAATTTTACAGTTAAAAATCAGTTTAAATGGTTGGCTTCAAGTTTCATTCAGAGGCCCCTCTCTCCCTACTCTTTTCGTTCTCTTCCCAAATGCATACCAGTTCCCAGAGACGTGCAGGATGAGAAAACAGGATCTCCCTGCCATTTGGTTCAGTCTTTCATACCACAAGCTCCTCCTGCCCAGCTCATTCGTTGGCTTTGTTTGTGAATATGGAGGGGAAAAAAATCAGTATCAAGGACTTCAGTTTTGAGAAAATGCATGCCCATCACTTTTTCTTCTGACTTTTTTTCCTGCTGTGTAGTTTGTTAAATAATTTGTGCCTTAGATAGGTTCATTTTCTTTTTGTGTGTTTTCCCAGGAGGCCTTGAAGCAGGGGTGAAAGAGAGATAAATTACCCTGACCTTGATTTTTATAGCACTGTAGTAGCTAAGGTGTGTTTATCCTCCCATGGAGCTATAAAGACACACTTTTCTTTTTAACCATTTGCAATGGCAGTTAAGATGGGAAATGCCAGTACAGCAGGGTTCATATTATATAAATGTCTGAGGTTAAAACTGGGATTTGCTAATGAACCAAAACCTCATCTTCTACCACTGTGTTCAAGTTTGATTTCATGAATAGCAAATTCTTGCTTTTGACAGAAAGACCAGAGTGAAAGTGAGCATATCATGATGACAAAAATGTAGGTATTTTGAGTGCCAGTAAAGACGAAGTATTTACACATGTCTCAGGAGACGGTCAGGAGAAGGGCTGTGTGGCGCATTTGGAGCAGTGCAGAGATTCACAGTGTTTCTGAAATAGACACCAGCCTGAGATTATCTCGCTTGCCTTCATTTCAGTGAGTGAGCCCCAGCTCTCCTGCCCACCCCAGACTTCTTTCTTGGGCACCTGACAGGTTGATTAAAATGCAAGCATGGGTGCTCGCTTCGGCAGCACATATACTAAAATTGGAATGATACAGAGAAGATTAGCATGGCCCCTGCGCAAGGATGACACGCAAAATGCAAGCATGGGAGGGGACTTGGAAGAGAGAGGGCTTTAGGGTGACAGCTGATTCTCAGTAGCAGATGGAAAGGAGATTGTCTTTAGCAGGCAGAGGTAAAATAGATTTCATTTTGGAAATGTCTGTTATGTGAGGAGGGCCACACAAAGTTCTTTTGTTTGTGGTTTCTATTTTTATTTTATTTTATTTATTTATTTATTTATTTATTTATTTATTTATTTAAGATTTCATTTATTCATTTGACAGAGAGAAACACAGCGAGAGAGGGAACACAAGCAGGGGGAGTGAGAGAGGGAGAAGCAGGCTTCCCCCCGAGCAGGGAGTCCGATGTGGGGCTCAATCCCAGGTCTCCGGGATCATGACCTGAACCGAAAGCAGTCGCTTAACCAACTGAGCCACCCAGGCGCCCCTATTTTTATTTATTTTTTAAAAATTAGGTTTTTATTTTAATTTCGGTACAGTTAACTGAGTGTTGTATTACTTTCAGGTGTATGGTACAGTGATTCAGCACCTGCATACATCACCTGGCGCTCTTCAAGACAGGTGCACTCCTTCATCCCCATCACCTAGTGCCCCTGTTTGCCCGCGTCCTCCCCTCTCATGACCATCAGCTTGTTCCCTATAGTTCAGAGTCTGTTTCTTGGTTTTATGTCTTTCTCTCTCTCTCTCTCTCATTTCCCGTTGCTTGTTTTGTTTCTTAAATTCCACATATGAGTGAAATCATACATATTTGTCTTTCTGACCAACTTACTTCACTTAGCATTCTATTCCCTAGCTCCATCCATGTCGTTGCAAATGGCAAGATTTCATTCTTTCTTATGACTGAATAATAGTCCATTGTACGTATATTCCACATCTTTCTCCATTCCTCTATTGGCGGACACTTGGGCAGCTTCTGTATCTTAGCTATTTAAATAATGCTACTGTAAACACACAGGTGAAAGAATGTTTTTGAGTTAGTGTTCTTGTATTATCAGTGGGTAAGTACTCAGTCGTGTGATTGCTGGATCGTAGGGTGGTTCTGTTTTTAACTTTTTGAAGAACATCCACACTGCCTTGCCCAGCGGCTGCGCCAGTTTGCATTTCCGCCAGCAGTGCGCCGGGGTTCGTTTTACTCCACATCCTCGCCAGCACCTGTTGTTTCTTGTGTTGTTTGTGCTTTTTATTTTGTTTTGTTTTGTTTTTTTTTGTTTAGATTCCATCTAACATACAATGTGGTACTAGTTGCAGGTGTACAATACAGGGATTGAGCACTTGATATAACACCCAGTGCTCATCACAGCAAGTACACTGTAGTCCCCATCACCTCTTTCACCCCCCCCCCCCATGTTTGTGCTCTTGAAAATCCTCCTCAGAGTTACGGCAGATGTGGGTGGTTGTGGTGGCGGTGTTACAGATCCTTCTATTCTTTCTTTTGCTAAATGGTATTTGGTGTTTCCCCAGTACACCTCCTCTCTAGGTACCTCCCATTTATACTCTTCAGGGGAGGCATCTCCCTTTCTGAGGAGGGGTACAGTTCTAGACTTGGAGAACTGACAGGAAGTTGAGATAAGCTAATTCAGTTCTCTCTCATCACCAAAAGGGAAACGGAGGCCAGGAGAACTGAATTGGACAGAGATGGTATCCCACTTAAAATCACACTTCTGTTAGGTATCAGAACTGACAGCGGTGCTGGGTCCCCACTCCTGGTTTAGTTTTGTTCAATTTGGAACGTACTGTTCCTTTTCATCTAGATTGGGGTCTCTAAAATGAAGCAGACCTAGAAAAGGCTATAATTGTTATTTATACAGCTGTAAATGGGCGGGGAAGAAGGGAGGTAGAATGAGGGGACCCACAAACCAAGAACAAGTAGCCAGTAACACATCTGCGTGAGTACCTGGACTTCCCACCAAGGAGAGCAGAGTGGAGACTGAAACGAGGGCTCCTTACAGTTGGGGCCCAGTATGGGGCCCGGAGGAGTGCAGAGTGCAGAAGCAGGGGGGCAGGGCCAGCAGCTGTGCAAGCCTGCAGTGAGGCTCTTGCGGGCAATAGGAACACACTGGTGTTCTCACTCTGAAGGTCACTCAGCACATACTCGAGGGCCTGTTGTGTGGGGCGTGTTGCTGGGACAAGTCAGGTATCAGTGAATGGAATAGACACGGTTAGTGCTCAGAAAGTGCAGCCTAGTTGTAGAGAGAGTCAACATACACACCAGTAGATAATGGCAGATTGTGGTGGGTGCAAGGTGTTGCGAGAGGGCTTAACTAGTAATTGACGCGGGGAGTGGTCCCGGAGGGCTCCTGTGGGATGCTAAGATCTGCAAGATGATGAAGTTAGCCAGTTGAGTGAAGTGCTTTTTTATGCCAGGCATGTGCAGCTGGGGGGGAGGGGGCTCTACCTTCCTGAGTATTTAGGGACTCTTTTCCACCTTTTGAGCTGTGAGAACCCCTGCAGGAGTTTCAGCAGGGGAGAGTGTGAGTAGACACAGTTGTTGAGGTCACCCTTGCATGCTATTAGAGGGGAGGCGAGGGAGAGAGAGGCAGAGAGTGTGGGGTATGGAGGCTTCAGGTCAGGCTCCTCAGCTGAGGGAAGGGGGAGGAAAAGCTGGCAAAGGGGAGAGCAGCTGTAGGCTGCCAGGGGGTGAGGGCAGGGGGTGGGGTAGGGGCAGATGTTGGAGGAAGCCCTGTCAGGCAAGGTCTGACAGTGACTGATGGGATAGTGGAGAGGCTGTCGGCGTCCTTGGCAAGAGCAGTTTTGTTGACTTTTTGAGGCAGAAGCCAGGATCCATCAGTGTCCACACTACCCACCTTCCACATTCACACCTCACCCTATAGAAATTGCACCTCCCAGCTCCCTCTCCATCTTGCTTTTGTTCCATACCACTCAGTGCTCCTGACATAGCACATACTTGGTTGTCTGTCTTTCCCCATAAATAATAAGCTCTGTTGGGCAAGGAATGTTGTTTTGTTTGCCACTGTATCATTAGCAGCTAGAACAGTGTTAAATAAGTGAATCAGGATGGTGTCATGAAAACATTCTCGTTCTTATCATCACCTCATTTCTTTTGTTAAGCACTATTTTACACAGGGCATTCTATTAGGTGCTACATAGAATTAACCTACCAGCTCTAGCTACTGCCCCCAGAAAAGTTGATAGGTGTACCCATACCTACTTACTCTACTGTTACTGTGACGCTTATTACTGTTAAAGTCAAGGTTTGGTGATTCCAATTCAGTGGAGAACCGATTTCATGGGTTTTCTTAAATTGTCAAAGCTGACTTTTAGAAAAAGGGCCAGTGTTTTTAAAGCCTATTTATAGGTCTTGACTACCTGGAGAATGTTACCTTATCCTTTGAAATGCATCAGACAGCTTCGGATTTCTGTCTTTTAAGTGGGTTAGGTAGCAGGCAGTGCCTTGAAAATGACTGATAATGGTAATAATAACAAATTTGTTTTTTGCCAGTCTTCATAGGAACTCAGAAACATCTGCTGATCTATTTCTGTTACCTATCTGGGGGACAGTTTCTAGAGCCCTGACTCCAGGTGTGTCCTCTGGCTGGAGACCTTTGTTAATTTACTTCCTCTTTAACCCAGACGTTTGTAATGAGGTAGAGTTTTCATCTTTTACATAACAATATTAATCTTGGTGAATATTTGAACCTACTAATTACTTTTTTGTGTAGGCGGATAAAAGGGCTAGGGAAGGGGCCCTGGGGGGCTCAGGTGGTGAAGCATCTGCCTTCAGCTCAGGTCATGAACTCAGAGTCCTAGGATCAAGCCCCTTCATGCTCCCTACTCAGTGGGAAGTCCGCTTCTCCCTCTCCCCTAGCGTGTGCTCTTTCTCTCTCTCTCTCTTTCTGTCAAATAAATAAATAAATCTTTTAAAAAAGTGCTAGGGAGGGCACCTGGGTGGCTCAATTGTTAAGCGGCTGACTTCGGCTCAGGTCATGATCCCAGAGTCCCAGGTTCAAGCCCCACATTGGGCTCCCTGCTCGGCGGGAAGCCTGCTTCTCCTTCCCTCACTCCCCCTGCTTCTGTTCCTTCTGTTTTGCTCTGTCAAATAAATAAATAAAATCTTAAAAAAAAAAAAAGTGCTAGGGAATGCCTGAATTCTTTGAGGGTAGTTATTCCTAGTACTGATACAAGGGAAGCTTGTGACTTGTGTCAGTGTCTGTGGCTTGGCCACTTGGATCAGGGTGAAGGTGGTGGTTACAGTACTAGTTACTGGAGGCTGGTGGTATGCTAAGTTGAATACAGTAAAATGTAGACAATGTTTGTGTTTGGGTGTGTAACTAATTTTGCTGATTTAGCTTTCTAAATTTCCTTTTACGTTATTTTAAAACATTAATCGAATATATGATTAGAAGTGCCTGGGTGGTTCAGTCGGTTAAACTTTTACCTTTGGCTCAAGTCCTGATCCCAGGGCTCCCTGCTCAGTGCGGAGCCTGCTTCTCCCTTTCCCTCTGCCCTTCCCACCCCCACTTGTGCTCTGTCTCTCTCCCAAAAAATAAATATATAAAATCTTTTTTTTTTTAAAAGAAGTACATGATTAGAAATGTGAAGGATAAAGATGAAATAAATTATAGAATACTAGACAGCTTCAGATTTCCCTGATCCTTTAAGTACGGTAAGTGGCTTGAATAAGTGGCAGAACGTACACTGGTCTAGAATGGAGATGACAATGGAACGGTCAGCCCTGCCCACGTTAATTTATTTATTAAGTGCCAATCTAATCAAAATAGCAGAATAGTTGTCTTTTGAGATTTGACAGCATGATTGTAAAGTTGGAACATGGAAGAGTAAATAGGCAAGGATTCTGACATTTTATTTATTTATTTATTTATTTATTTATTTATTTATTTATTTATTTTAAAGATTTTATTTATTTGGCAGAGAGAAACGCAGCTAGAGAGGGAACACAAGCAGGGGGAGTGAGAGAGGGAGAAGCAGGCCTCTTGCGGAGCAGGGCACCCAATGTGGGGCTCCATCCCAGGTCTCTGGGATCTTGACCTGAGCTGAAGGCAGTTGCTTAACCAACTGAGCCACCCAGGCATCACCAAGGATTCTAACATTTTAAAAAAATGATGGGGACCAACGTAAACTAGATAGTAAAGTATGTTACAAATTTATAATTATTAAATCAGTGTTATAGTAGCATAGGATTAGACATGAATCAGTGACACAAGGCCGAGAACAGACCCTAGTGTATAATCTAATATATGTTAATGGAAGGTTCATAAATTAGTTGAGCAAGGTGAGACAATCAGATAGCTAATTGGGGTAAGCTCTATAAAGAGGTAAATTGATTTTTCCCCTAGATGAATCAGTTAAATGTAAAAAGTGAAACTATTAAAAACATATGCACAAAACATCAAAAGAAATAGGATGTTCAGGAATAGTCCCAAATAAATATATATGAGAACATAGTATATGATAAAGATGGTATTTTAATCCCAGCACAGGAAAGTTGTATTATTTAGTAAATAAGTAGGAACCATTGACTAAAGCAGGATCCCATTAACACATATTACAGCAAAATAAATTCCAGTGGATCCAAGACTTGACTAAAATGTGGAGCTGTGAAAGTACTGGAAGAAAGTACAGTTTTCACAGATTTGGGATATGAAAAGCCTTTTTTTTTTTAAGATTTTATTTATTTATTTGACAGAAACACAGCGGGAGAGGGAACACAAGCAGGCGGAGTGAGAGAGGGAGAAGCAGGCTTCACGCCGGGCAGGGAGCCCGATGTGGGGCTCCATCCTGGGACTCCCGGACCATGACCTGAGCCGAAGGCAGATGCTCAACAACTGAGCCACCCAGACGCCCAGGGAAAAATTTTTTTGAGTACGGCCAAAAAACCAGAAACATTAAAGAAAAGACTTAAAAATTTTGAGCCCCACATTGGGCTCAGCAGGAGGCCTGCTTCTCCCTCTCTCACTCTCCTTGCTTGTGTTCCCTCTCTCGCTGTGTTTCTGTCTGTCAAATAAATACGTTTTTAAAAAATTAAAAGAAAAAAGTTTTGACTATATTAATGAAATGTTTCTACTAAAAAAATCACAACAAAAGCCCACAATACATAGAAAAAGTAGAATAGAGCAAAAACCAAAACAAAGTGTACCATAAATGGTCCACGCAGAGCTAGACTGTCAAAGACAGGCCCAATAACTCTGTGCTATGTGTTGGGGACATTCCCACCACATTAAGAGCTCTCACACAACACAAAGCAAGGAGGAGATAGGCAGATAATTAACATACAAATTCCAGCGGCTAATAAACAAAAAGATATGTGGAAACCAAGAAATCAACAGATTTTTTGCTCGTCAGCTTCACAAATACTAATAATAATTAATGTAAGTACTGGTTTGGGGAAATAGGCATTAATCACTGCTGTTGGAGGTGTAAATTAGTATAAGCTTTGATTCTTTGTAACAAAATTATAAATATACACGTATCCTCCGGTTTAGCTTTTGGTTTTCTAGGTATTTATCTCACAGAAACAGTTGTGTAAATGCACAAAAATGTAAGTAACAGGATGTTCATCACAGCATTGTTTATAATCGTGAAAAACAGGCAACATGTATCCATTAGTGTAAGTTACCTATAATATATAAATGAAAATGGGTTATAAAAGAGAATTATGATCCAACATATTTAAAATATTTTGTTATAAGAACTGAAGGGCCAACTACAAAGTTAGCGAGACTAGTCTACAAGACCATCCTCACTTGTAACACCAGCTTATAAATTAGAGGAATTCCCAAAACCATCTTTAAGTTGAACAATTCTCTAGAAGGACTCAGGGAACTCACTGAAAACTTAGTCTTTAGTATAGGTATGGTCTTTAGTACAGGTTTATTACAGGGAAAAGCTTCTAATTGAATCAGCCAAGGGAAGGGGTGCATAGGGCAGAGTTGAAGAGGCGTTCAAATGCGGTCCTTCTGGTGGCATTACCTCCTTCCTGCCACAGTGTGTGACAATGCACATGGAGCTCTGTCAACCAGGGAAGCTCACCTGAGTCTTTGGTGTTTTCAGTTTTTATGGGATTTGATCACATACTGCCTGTGTGGCCACCTTCTGGTCCCCGGCCCCTTCTGGAGATCTGGCTAATACCTTTAGTTATCAGTTCCTCTGAATTGGAACTAATACCGTGTGGTCCAAAACCCTTATAGTGAATCAGATTGTTAAGAGTCTCCTAAGACCAAAGCCTCCAGGCAAACAAAGACACTCCGGTCAGGCAGGACATTCCAGGGGTATAGAGGTCACCTCCCAGGAGCCAAGGGCAAAGGCCAGACTCTCTTTGGATAAGGTTATTTCATTTCTTCGCTATACATTATTACCACCAAAATTCAGATAATGATTATTTCTAGATAGTGGATTTGCAGGGGCTTTGCTTTTGTTTGTACTATTTTGTGTCGCTTGAATTTTCTTTTAGTGTTGGTCGTGTAATTTAAAATCAACGAGACTAAAAAGGCTAAAAAAAGATATTAGTGGAAACAATCTCATGAGGTAGACGGGCAGGCAGCAAAGTAATACAAGAAATGATAAAGGAAGACCAGTAAATATGACTGCACATATGTATAATCTATTTATTTGAAATTATGCTATGTAAAGAATTAAAACTCCAAAACTTAAGGGGAAAATTTGCAGAAACATCACAAATTAATATTATGGCATTACCAACATAAAAATAGCAAGAGAAAATAGTGAACATTTTACTGGATGGTGAAAACTGAAGATTTGTGGTCTAGTTAACAATCACATGCCAGAGTTGGTGTCGCAGTGGCGAGATTGTGCTTAGAGCTGCAGAGGTGCTGCCCTGGAGAAGGCTGGGGACTCCTTGTGCTATTTTTTGCAGCTTCTCATGGCTCTATAATTATTTCAAACAAAAAGTTTTTTAAAAGACAAAGGGAGGGGCGTCTGGGTGGCTCAGTTGCTAAGCGTCTGCCTTTGGCTCAGATCATGATTCCAGGGTCCTGGGATTGAGCCCTGCATCGGGCTTCCTGCTCGGTGTGAACCCTGCTTCTCCCTTTCTCACTCTCCCTGCTTGTGTTCCCTCTCTTGCTGTGTCAATCTCCATCAAATACATAAATAGAATTTTTTTTGAAGATTTTATTTATTTATTTGGCAGAAATACAACCAGAGAGGGAACACAAGCAGGGGGAGTGAGGGAGGGAGAAGCAGGCCTCCTGCCAAGCAGGGAGCCCGATATGGGGCTCGATCCTGGGTCTCCGGGATCATGACCTGAGCCGAAGGCAGTCGCTTAACCAACTGAGCCACCCAGGCGCCCCTACATAAATAAAATCTTTTTTTTTTTTTTTAAAAGAGCTATATGGCTAATCACATTTTTTAAGTATTAAAGTTTTATTAACAAATGATACAAACTAGTGTCATACCACTTTTTGTTTCCTGTTTTAAGTCTGATCCCGTACCCAGTCCAGAGGAGTCTGAACAACCTGGCAAATAAAGAGATGATTCTGGCTTTAAATGGTACCCTGCCCACACCACTGTTCATTCCTGAAAGTCCAGTTATAGCTGGAATCTGACTGAAAACTCCAGGCTTTAAAACTCAGCAACGTGGGTGCCTGGGTGGCTCAGTGGGTTAAAGCCTCTGCCTTCAGCTTCGGCCCTGATCTCAGCGTCCTGGGATGGAGGGCCGCATCAAGCTCTCTGCTCAGCAGGGAGCCTGCTTCCTCCTCTCTCTGCCTGCCTCTCTGCCTTCTTGTGATCTCTCTCTGTCAAATAAATAAATAAAATCTTTAAAACTCAGCAATGTGCCCCAGAACTGACTGGTATTCTGCTGTGTGCCCCAGCATTGCTGGCACTCCCTCTCTCTCTTATACCTCCCTTGCAATTCTCCCAGTGTGGTGGCCATCATCACCATTTTATGTAAAAGGTGGGGCTTGGACAGCTCATGTCACTTGTCCAGAAATGGGAACCACACTCCTTTCCCACTTAGCTTGGAAGTGGTGCAAGTATGGCGGTGTCTGTCCCCTTGTGGAAGGCCAGAACACAGGAGAGAGTGCTCCCAGCAAGGACATAGGTCACCCGCGTTCACAGGGTGAATGAGAGGTCACCACCATAGCTACTCTGATTTTGCCTGGTTTCAACTCCTTCAAGTTGCTTTAGTTTTTGAAGGTTATAGAAATGATTACTCCCTGGGCGCCTGGGTGACTTAGTCGGTTAAGCGTCTTCCCTGGGCTTAGGCCATGATCCCAGGGTCCTGGGATTGAGCCCCACATTGGGCTCCTAGCTCAGTGGGGAGCCTGCTCCCTCTGCCTGCCACTCACCCTGCTTGTGCTCTCTCTCTGTCAAATAAATAAATAAAATATTTAAATCTTTTTTAAAAAAGATTTTATTTACTTATTTGAGAGAGAGAGATCACAAGTAGGCTGAGAGGCAGGCAGAAAGAGAGGAGGAAGCAGGCTCCCCACCGAGCAGAGAGCCCAACGCAGGCCTCGATCCCAGGACCCTGAGATCATGACCTGAGCTGAAGGTAGAGGCTTTAACCCACTGAGCCACCCAGGCGCCCAATAAATAAAATCTTTACAAAAAAAGAAAAAGAAATCACTCCCTGGTTTTTACACAAACGTGCTCACATATGACGATGGATATACATCTGGACATAACTAGCACGCACATGTACACAAGTGTGCCCTCTCACATACACGGTCACACATGCACACCACACAGCTGTACACACACACACACCCCACGTACACGCTGCACATACATCACGCACCCACACACCACATACAGCAGCACACATACGCACATGCACACAACACATACTCACCTTGTCAGTAGGACAGACCTGGGACAAGGACCTCAGGAGGCCATGTTCCCGCCTTGCTACCATTGCCCTCAGAATCTGCTTCTCCAACAGGACTTTCTTTGAATAGAAAAAAGTAAAATAGATACCAGGTGACCCATGAGGAAGATGAATTGTGGATGCAAGATAGAGGACCCATGTTTAGGCATGGGAGCAGGGCCTGACAACCTCCAAGTTTCCACTGGGAGGAGGTTCTGCTTGGGCGGGATGCCCAGGGCGGAGGCCCACAGCTCAGGCTCTTCTGTTAAACACACTGCCCTCCTCCTGCCATGCCTCTTGCTGTGCCTGCTCCCCACGTCTTGGCTCCTCAATGAACCTTTGTCCATCTGGAGCTTGTTAGTTTTGGCTCCTAGCAGCCTGTGGAACCAGGCCCAGATCCCAGGAAAGCCAATAGAGACAGCTCTTTTGAAGAAAAAGAGAATCCTGGAAGAGAGACCAGTCTGAGCATTATCAACCCACTCACTCACTAAAGAAACCACTTAATAAGCATTATCCTCATATTTAGGTCTGGTTCACGAAATTGACTTGCACATAAATTTTATATCTGTTCATGTGATTGATTGCCTTCCCCAGTTAACCTGAAGCTCTGTTATAAGGTCTCGGACTGTACCTGGTCTTTTTGATTTATTTTGAAAAAAAAAATTCTTTTATTATATCTCAGCAGTATAAAACAGTAAACAGTGAAAGTAAGCCTCCGACTGAACCCCTTAATTCTTCAATTTAGCTCTCCAAAGGGAAATCACTGTTTCTCTGTTCCCTGTTTCTCGTACATCTTTCTGGGATTGACTGACAGGCTGCCTCTTCTCCTCGCCCCAACCCGTGTGTCTTGTGTGCGTAGCTCCCTGTTATAAATACACATGGCGGCCATGCTGTCCATCTTGCCCTTCAGTTTCCTTCTCGCTTGGCACAGCTTGTAGCTCTCACCTGCATGTCAGCCCACAAAACGTGTGCTGTTGTTCTAGGTGCCCCTTAGTGTCCCTCTCTGTTCCCTTTGATGAATGTGTAAGTTGTTTCCAACCTTTTGCTGCCACATCAGTGCTGCTGTTTGATGTCTTTCCATGTGTGTCCTTGTGCACATGAATCGGTTCCTAACAGTGAGATTGAGAGTCAAAGGATGTGCGTTGAAAATGTTGGCAGACAGTTGTCCGCTTGCCCCCAACAAAGTTGTTTTTGTCCATCGTTGTGTCCCCAGCGCCAGCTTACTGATCAGACCTCTCTCCCCTGCCAGAGTGCTGAACGGTTTGGGAACTGAAACACAGGAGCTGGTCCACAGCAGCACTCTTTGTGACAGCCAAAAGGTGTGACGACAAATGTCCATCTGCTGGTGCAAGAATAAACAAAAGGGGTCTGCCCCTCCAGCGGGATAGGATTCGGCCATGGAAAGCAATGAAGGACTAGCCCTTGTTACAACGTGGATGACCCTTGAAACTAGTGTGCTTAGTGAAAGAAGCCACACACAAATGGCCATCTATTTTATCATTCTGTTTATACGAAGTGTCCAGAAGAAACAAACCAGAGAGGCAAAGTAGATTAGTGGTTGCCAGGGAAGGGGGAGGAGGACATGGGGAGTGACTGTTGGATGGGTACAGGGCTCCCTTTTGGGATGATGAAAACTGTTCTGAACCTAGGTAGCAGTGATGGGCACATATCACTGCAGATTGCTTAAAGCCACTGAATCGTATTCTTTAAAATGGTTCAAATGGTAAATTTTATGTTATGTATACTTAACATGATAAAAAAGGGTCAATAAATGGTAGCCAGAATATTATCTTTATTATTGATCAGGCTGAGAGTGTGGCTTACAGGTGTCCTTTCCAGGTGTCTCAGGCAGTCCTGGACTAGGATAGGCCCCATCCCCCACCCCAGGCTCTGTGGGAGCAGAGCAGGAGGAATGGCAGCTTGCTCCCAAGAGGAGAGGCAGGGAAGGGCCTGGACCATCCACTCCACTTCCTCCTTCTACACTCACTGCTAATGTACTCACACTACTTAGCTGAGTGGCAGAAAAGGGGAGGCAGGGCTAGGGATGTTTTGCCAGTGGGTGTCCAGGAAGCATTTCGAGGAATGGGGAAGAAATATTGCCCCATAACAAGCAAGTATGGTTCAGTGAACAAATGAATGGGCCCCACCACTCTTCTTGGGACCTGTAGTGACAGAGTCTAGAGCCCTCTGCCTGCTTTTTTTTGGAGAGATGGTCCAACTAGGAGTTAGAAGCTAGTCCTACCTGGGATGGACAGAATCCAAAAATTCCCCCCTTGGTCCCACCTACCCCTGTTCTCCTTAATTTCAGCTCCTGTCTGTGCAAGACTTGTACTCTCATTTCCATTCCATACAGTTTCTTGCCAGACCTCTGAAGAATTCAGTTTGCTAGTCTACCCAACAAAAGTCTTTTTTTTTTTTTTTTTTTAAGATTTATTTATGTATTCGAGGTAGGGAGGAGCAGAGGGGGAGAGAGAGAATCTCAAGCAGACTCTCTGCTGAGTGCATAGCCCAGCCTGATGCAGGGCTCAATCCATGACCCTGAGATCATGACCTGAGCCGAAACGAAGAGTTGGCTGCTTAATCAACTGAGTCCCCCCAGGTACCCCTCCACCAACAGTTTTTTGTTTGTTTGTTTTTTTTTTAAGATTTTATTTATTTGACAGAGAGAAACAGAGCCAGAGAGGGAACACAAGCAGGGGGAGTGAGAGAGGGAGAAGCAGGCTTCTCGCCGAGCAAGGAGCCCGATATGGGACTCGATCCTGGGTCTCCAGGATCATGACCAGAGCCGAAGGCAGTTGCTCAACCAACTGAGCCACCCAGGCGCCCATCCACCAACAGTTTTGAGAGACCTTTGTTGTACTCTGAATTTCCTGTTCAGATGGTGAGTCTATCTTCTAGGGAAGTGTCCATGGCAGGCGGGTCTGAAGATTTTTCATTGTGGAGAAGGTTAACAGTCACTTAGTAACTCCGTACTTAAAAGTGCCTCTCATGTGCCAGGCGCTGTGCTGGGATGAGTCAGCCCTAGACCTTGGTCTTCCCGTAGTTTGGGGAGAATCTGGGTTATTGTTCTGATAGGGAAGCCCCTGGGGTGGTATGTAGGAGGGTAGTTTTGGGAGGTGAGGCCAGAAGAGGGCTTTGTTTATTGAGGCGAAGCCAGTGGTCTTAAAAATTCTTGTAATATGTTTCTGGTTACTCTTTAAAGAAGGAATGTGGTGGGGCACCTGGGTGGCTCAGTTAGTTCAGCGTCTGACTCTTGATTTTGGCTCAGGTTGTGACCTCAGGGTTTTGAGATCAAACCCCGGTATCAGGCTCCATGCTGGGTACCTGCTTAAGATTCTCTCTCCCTCTCTGTCTGCCCCTTGCCCTCCAAAAAAGAAGGAAAGTAGCATAATCTTGAGTTAGACCAAGAAGTACCCCATCAGCCATGTCTGGAGGATGAGTGAAGCTGGGGCAGGGTTGTGGGAGGAGCAAAAGCCTGACTGCAGATGCTTTCTGGGGCTACTGCTCTAGAGAGCTCTGCCAAGGGAGCTGCAAGTTCCCTTTTAGAAGTGTGTAGAGCAGCCCTTCCCTAGTACGTTCCCTGGGAAACTAGACTTTGGGATCCCCCCATGAAAAGGGTTCTAGTCCAGGTTTGGTCTGTGGATGTCTGCATAAGGAATGGCTCCTCTTCCCTCCTTGAAGATTGACAGTGACATCAGCACCAAAGGCTCTGAGAAGCCCATCAGTGAGGAGACCTAAAGAAATTTATCCCCACATTTTTCTAAAAATGTTATCTATGGAGTCCTTTTTTCTCTGTAGTACCTTGATACTAGAACCTTTTGTGCTGCTTTTCAGATCTTGTCTTCAAATCTCAGTGGGCAAGGGGTGGTCACTCACCATAAAAGACATCCTAGTTGCTCTTTCACGGTCTCTACTTCTGTGGGTGTCTTAGGTTTGGGTTTTGGACTCACTTGTTTGTGTTGGTTGAGCACCACCTGTTGACTGTTGGGATAGTACGGAAATCGGGGACGGCCACGTGATACAGTTGTATATTCCAGACTCCTACATATTTGTGCTGAGGTTTCCCTGAACTTGACGTAAACATCAAGGAAAAGTGAACCATTTCCGCAAACAAGGAGGAGGAAGAGAACCTCAGACTGCCGCCTGTCCAGTTTGGTTTCTAGCCCACAGAGTTTGACCTCTCTTTATATCTTTCCCTCTTCATTGTAAGCAATCGAAGCTGCTAGCGTGATCTGACATCTTTGAGAAGATGAGCTTATGTGCACATCAGCCACTTTTTCTTTTTTCTTTTTTTTTTAAAGATCTTATTTATTTGACAGAGAGAAACACAGCCGGAGGGGGAACACAAGCAGAGGGAGTGAGAGAGGGAGAAGCAGGCTTCCCGCCGAGCAGGGAGCCCGATGTGGGACTCGATCCCGGGTTTCTAGGACCATGACCTGAGCCGAAGGCAGTCGCTTAACCAACTGAGCCACCCAGGTGTCCCAGCCATTTTTTCTTTTCTTTTTTTTTTAAAGATTTTATTTATTTATTTGACAGAGAGAAATCACAAGTAGGCAGAGAGGCAGGCAGAGAGAGAGGAGGAAGCAGGCTCCCTGCTGAGCAGAGAGCCCGATGTGGGCCTCGATCCCAGGACCCTGAGATCATGACTTGAGCCGAAGGCAGAGGCTTTAACCCACTGAGCCACCCCGGTGCCCTCAGCCACTTTTTCTTAACAAAGCAAGGGTAAGGGTCAGTCTGTAGTTAAGCACAGTGGTTAGTTCTTAACAGAACATTGCAGGGCAGCAAAGGTTTTCTCTTCCCTGGAGTCCTCATTCACACGGCAACCCCTCTGCCTCTGTCCTCCACAGCCATCTGAGTTGTAGCCAAGGCCCCAGAAGGATTCCACAGAGAAAGTGACCTTTGAATCCTGGTTTCAGCACGAGGAAGCTGCCAGTTACAGGAAAAGTGTCTTTTTTCCCTTTAAGGATATTAAAAAACAGAGACAGTTTTCTGTTTTGTTTTGTTTCTGGGAACCACCTGCCTAGCTAGATACCAAGTTGCTGGAAGGTCTTATGGGGAAGGGGAAAGAGGGTTGGTTTTACCAAATTGTGGGACCTGATCTACTCTGCCATGCGTGCTGCTCTCCCATCTGGCGTCAAGTGCCCCCCACGCCTTCCCCACCTCCCCTCACCCGCCACCCCCAGCTTCGTGCAGGAGCTCTTGACCAGGTGTGTGGTTGCTCACCTCAGGGCTGTCACGGACAGGCAGAAGACCGGCAAGGGCCACTGCATGGCCAAGGTTAAGCCCATTTCCTTATCCTTCCAGGCAGTAGCTGAGATGTCACATCCTCCAGAAAGCCTCCCCTGTCTACTCAGGCTGAGTTGGTTATGCAACTCTATGCTCCTACAGCCCTCTGCTCTTCTTTGTGACCCTCAGTGCAGGAGAGGGGCCTCATGTGCCGCATCTGTTCCTTTCCTCCATTTGTAGTGCTTATCCCCTGTTGAATGCATGAAGGAGACCCAGTGCCTGCCTTCAAAGTTCCTAGACGAGGCTGCCCTCTGTCCTGGTCTTTGTTCACTGGTATCGAGGGTGGGCCTGTGGGTGTCACCTTTTTTCTCCCCTGGAGGAGGAAGAGCCACATGACAGTGGTGGCAAACACAAAAAAAGAACTTTTCAAGTCAGGAGATGTTAAAATTCAGGCCTTTCAGTAATTACTTAAGTCCAGATATTTGAGATGGTTATTAATAACTTATATTCATATTTTGCGGTAGTGTTTACCAGTTATATATGTCTAAGTGTATACGTACATAACCCTTATCAAAACCCTCTGGAGGAGATGGTATCAGCCTGGGTTTACCCAGGAAGCTGGGCGTCAGACAAGTTTCCTGACTGCAAAGCCGCCCGCAGCACGAGCGATGCAGCAGAGGCTTGAGGCCTAGCCTCTGGCTGCTGAGCCCGAGAGCAAGTGGACCTCTTAGAGGTGGGTGAGGAGTACCTTTGGACCAGGCAGAGACGGCAAGGGAGGTGTCTGACAGGTTGGAGCTGTCCGACCCTTGGAGCTGAGACTGCTGCGCTCTGTCTGCCCCTCAGACTCTAGGAGGGCGTCCTGAGGCATTTTCTCTCTGGAAGTCACAGTCTTCTGGCCTGTGTGATCCAAAGCCTGGCTTGCTGGACTAGGTGGGAGAGGCATGAGGCCTTTGCCAGGTGCCCAGCCAGGGGCTTTGCTTTTAAGCCAGGTTCTCAGATTCACGTAAGGTTTACGGCTTGGGTGTTGTCTTTGCAGATCTGTTGCTATTCCTCGCAGGGTCCTTCTGAGTGGGTTTGCAGAAGAGGCAGGGCCGCGGCTCAGAGCCAGGTAGAACCAGCAGAGCGCACTGGGGTGTGGACTGAGGATCTTGCCTTGCCCATCTCAAGCCTTCTGAAGAAGGGAGCCCTGTGTCAGCTGCCAGAGGCGGCTTCTGACACGGCACTTGGCGAACTAGACTGAGAAGCCCGCACCACTGGGCAGTGCTGCTTGCCTGCTGGTGACTGGCACTCGAGGGCTCCTCAGCTCCCACTTACTCCGGGCTCTGCTCTGTGCCACAGTCTCTGCTAGGCGCTTAGGGTGATGACACCTAAGGGTCCGCCCCTCGGCGAGCTGCAGGGTACTTGGTGCAGCTCTGAGTGCGGATACTGCTCTGTGGAGGGTGGCTGAGTGCCACCTTTGAGTTTGAGTGGCGCCCAGGGAGCCCTGAAGGGGTCCTCAGCAGCCTAGGGGAGGCCAGTGGCAGCACAGAGGAGGTGCTGTTGGAGCGGGGGTACGGGGGAACAAGGTCCGTGAAGCGTGAGCACCATAGCTGCACAGTCTGGAGGCAGGAGAGGGCCCCGCAGGCTCGAAGGCCAGTGGGACGTTTGTGTGCCTGCACTGTAAATTCCTCTTGGGGACTGGTGACAAAGGAGGTGGGCCAGGGTAAAGGAACTTGGCTTTCACTTCTTTGCTAGCAGATTTATTTCTTTCCTCCCCGCAACCCTCTACTTTATTGGGTTGTAATTGACATACAACATTGCATAATTGAAGTAAGGTGTACAACATGATGATCTGATATATTGAAAGATCAAAAGATTTTTAACTTTTAATTATGGAAAATTTAAAAGACAGATGAACGTTGACAGACTAAGGCAGTGAACCTGTGTGCCACGGTCCCATTCCAACACCTACCAACACGTGGCCAGTCCTATCCTCTCCGTGTGCTGACACCGTCACCAGCCCCACTCCTACCTCCCCCTTCCCTGCTGCCAATCACTTTGAAGAAATCCCAAAGTGACTCGTGTCTTCTGTCAAGCCTAGCCTGTGGCTTGTGATGGATTAATACAGACTTTTGAGGCTGGAGTGAGTGGGTGGCACTTTTCGACTACGTTTCATTTTCAGAGGAACCACTAAGTTTCCCTCTTTGTCTTACCTTTCAGTGGGAAGCTGGTGTCCCCCAAGTGGAAGAATTTTAAGGGCCTGAAGCTCCAATGGAGAGACAAGATCCGGCTCAATAATGCCATCTGGCGGGCATGGTACATGCAGTGTGAGTGCTCCCCGGGCTTCAGGCAGGAGGGGCCGATAGGGGCCCTGAGGCCTGGGGGGGGGCAGCTTCTACCGCCTGGAGGTCTTTGCACCTTGGGATCCGGAGCCCACTTTTCAAACACAATGCCTCAAAGGGAAGCCTCTCTTGGGCAGTCTACAGCAATAGTAACACCAAGCCAAGTCCTAGATCAGGATACTTCTCAGGTGTCAGGCCCAGAGCCCCAACAGGTGGTCTGTGTCGTGTAGTTGCCCAGAGTCTGCAGGAGACACATGTGTTAGCCCAGTGCTCCCAGCATAACATGCTCACTCTTAGGTTAGACCTTAGGCCCAGTGTTGTAAAGGCAGAGGCGGGAGGGCTTAGTTCTTTCCAGGGGAGTTGAAGAGGTTGTAGCAGAGAGGTGACATTTGAAGAGTCCAGGAACAATTTCTGTTTTCAGCAGGTCAAAGAAGATACAGACCCAGGCCTTGTTCATTTTCTGGCTGGCTTCATGCCAGTAGATCCAGGGACCTTTGGGTTGGGGCATGCTTGGGTTAGGTTGGCATTTCTCTTGATAAGCCAGACTCCCTTTCTTGCCCATGAGTTACTGACAGATTCTTTCCCTTTTTTTTGCTGAAATCTCATTTTCAAGGGAAGGAGAAGAAAAGAACACTTAGGAGGGTCCCACTCTAAGGGGGCTGTGGACAGAGGAGGCAAGGGCTCCTTCAGGGGTCTTGGTCATAGTGATGATGTCTCATCCTTTCTCTGCCCAGATTTGGAGAAGCGCAAGAATCCCGTGTGCCACTTTGTCACTCCACTAGATGGCTCTGTTGAAGTAGACGAGCATCGCAGGCCAGAGGTACTTGGCTTGTGAGCATCAGTAGCTGGAAAGGACCTGCCCTCATCAGGAGGAAGTGACTCTCCCAGGGCCCAGAGCAGGGCTTGGATTCTGCAGCACTGGGGCTGGGGTGGGGAGAGGGTCCGGCTGCGCCACCCCCCAACCATGTTGAGGTTGTGACAGCCCACAGAGGTTCTCCTCTTCTCGGGCTGGGCTGACCCGAGCATTCAGGGGTTCTGCCACTGGGGCTTACTCTCCACTGTCCCTTAACATTGGCCTTTCTCTAGAAGTCTGCAGGGGGAGAGATCTGGGCTCCTTACAAGGCAGTTATCTTTAACAATTAAAGAATGATCTCACGATCTTTCTATGTGGAGATGGAAAGATGCTGAAGGAATAGTAAATGAAAAAAAAAGCAAGTTGTACAACAGTATTTTAGTAACTTTATGTTAATTTTTTTAAAAGTGTGTGTCTGTGTGATTGTGTATATGTAGGAAAAGTCTAGAAGAATATACAGAAATCCTTTATTGGTGGCTACCTCTGGGGAGGGGGATTTGAGTGAGGCGGATACCCTTTCTATCCTTCTGCATTGTTTTAATATTTTCCAAGCACGTCTCACTGTTAGGTTAAAAGGGGGGAACAATTAGAAAGTAAAAGACCTGGTGAGAGACCCTTTTGAATGGTGGGATGTGATCTAGTATTGGACAATATTAAGGAATATCATTTTGTTGGGGCTGTGATAATACTCTGTGGTTCACTGTGAAGATTCTTTACTGTCAGACACAATGAAATATTGTTAGGTGAAATTGTGTGGGCCTTATGACTATCTGGGGCTTGCTTTAATATACTCCAGCCATAAACAAAAAGGAACCTGAAAGTGAGACAGGCTTTCTGAGGAGATCGTGACTTCTTTGACACCAGAGCTCTTCAGGCATATTGTGGAAGAGGCTTGCCTGTGTGATGGAAAGGTTGAAGTAGCTACTCTTGGAAGTCACTTTCTACCTAAAACTTCTGTGATTGACCATTTGTTTTCACCCTTTGAAATGTGGCAGTCTCCTGGATAAGGGTAAATCATTTAGTGCTACCCCTGGCTCTCTGTAGGGCTTTTTCAGTGCCTTGGTGGAGGGCCCTCTCTCTCTTCCCTGCCCGAGCACTCTCTGACCTGTGCTCCAATCCAGACTCTTAGGACCCATGCTACCAAAGCCGCATTTCGTTATCTGAGGTCATGAAATAAAAGCCCACCTTCAGGATGGGACACACTTCGTGAATGAAATTGGATGCATGTGGTAGGGTTCTCTGAGCTGGATTGCCCGGGGCTGAGTGCCGTGTTAGAGGCATCTTTGTTTTCAGGTCAAGTTCTGCTGATCAACCTAGATCACACTCTTTTGATTCTGACTTGCATCGCTTCACAGGCCATCACCACAGAAGGGAAGTACTGGAAAAGCCGCATTGAGATCGTGATCCGGGAGTATCACAAGTGGAGAACCTACTTCAAGAAAAGGGTATCTGTCTTGGGCTCCTAGAAGAGCATGTTCAGGAAGCCCCATAGAGGAGGGAAGGTCTAAGTCTGTTCAGACATTGGCCCCCAGGGCTGTGGCTCCATCACTGCCCCTGTGGAACCCAGCGTTCTAGCCCAGCCCAAGTGATGGGCCTGCTTTGGCCATGTTATCTGTGGTCTCAGTTTCTTTTGCTGCTCGTTATTCCACAAACAGTGGTTGAGAATCTCTTCTGGGCCCAGCATGGGCCTGGGAACGGCAAAGAGCAGGATCCCTCATGTGCCTCGCAGGGAAAAGAGACCTAGATGCTTCTAGGAGGAAAGGCTGAGGGCCTCATCGGCCCCCTCCCCCAGGACCCTGGGTGACCACCTTGTCTCCCCTTTTCTCCATAGCTACAGCAGCACAAGGATGAGGACCTTTCCAGCCTGGCCCAGGTGAGTGAGCTTGGGGGCTGTGAGGACCCTCACGAGAACCCTATACAGGAGGCTAACGTACCTCCCTGGCATGATATGATTGGGAATTCTGAGTTCACTAGTGCTCCTCTGATTTTTCCTCCTGCCCCACCCCACCCCTGCCCCCACTGGCTGTAGGACGACGACATGCTTTATTGGCACAAACCTGGGGATGGATGGAAGACCCCAGTCCCCATGGAAGAAGACCCACTGCTGGACACAGACATGCTCATGTCGGAATTCAGTGACACCCTCTTCTCAACACTTTCCTCACACCAGCCGGTGGCCTGGCCCAATCCCCGGGAAATAGGTAACTCATCCCTAGATCCTTGACCCTGCACACACAGCTGGTTTCCTTTTCTGCCAGTGCCCCTGTAATCTCACCCCTCAGGGTAGAATTGGCTAACCTTGCTGGCATCTGAGAGCCATGTGCACCGAGTGGGTGGGGATTGCCAGTGGTCCTTCCTGGGCAGCTGTCAGGTTCATGGTATGCCTGCAAGAAGACTGGGGACTTGGTCTGAATCAATTTCACATTTCTGATACTGTCCCCTTAGCAGAGGATTTGCACTTAGGAAGAAAATCAGAAGCATTCCTGGGCATGACCTTTACCTGGCTGCATTCAGGCATCCAGTTAACACCTCAGGGAAGAGCCCACAGAGTAAAGTTAGAACTGGGCATCTCTGTTCCCTGACAGTTACTTTACTTTTCTTATAAAAACTTTCTTTCTTTCCTGCCTCCTGAGGGTGGAGAATAGCCACAAACCCACAAGAAGGTAGAAATTTCTGCCAGCCACCTGCACTTCTCCTTGGAAGAATCTGAACAGGGCCAGGAGGATCCATTCCAGGCCTTTTATGTGTTTCTGCAACATTGTCTGAGAAGACAGAATGATTCCTTTGTCTCCTTTCTGATTCTTTTTTTTTTTTTTTTTAATTTCCTTTTTTTTTTTTCAAAGATTTTATTTATTTGACAGAGAGAAACACAGCCAGAGAGGGAACACAAGCAGGGGGAGTGAGAGAGGGAGAAGCAGGCTTCCCGCCCAGCAGGGAGCCTGATGTGGGACTCGATCCCAGGTCTCCGGGATCATGACCTGAGCCAAAGGCAGTCGCTTAACCAACTGAGCCACCCAGACGCCCCTCTCCTTTCTGATTCTTACAGCACATCTGGGAAATGCAGACATGATCCAGCCGGGGCTGATTCCTCTGCAGCCCAACCTGGACTTCATGGACACTTTTGAACCCTTCCAGGGTGAGGACGTGGGGCAGGAAGAGAGCATGGCCGTCTAGATCTCCCTTTGCCCAGGATAAATCACACTGTTGTTTCCTTTTCATAGGGGGAACCGTTAGAATGGGAAAGAGGGAGGACTTAGAATTTTTCCAGAACTACTTTTTTTTTTTTTTTTTTTTTTTGTGTGTGGTAATACTTGTAAGGTCTGGGAATCTTTTCTGTCTCAGAGTTCTCTCTTAGGGGAATCACCATTCTCCTGTGGTCTCAGAGCCTCAGGTTTGCCCAGAACCGTAAGCAGTTCTCCCTGTAGGCAGCAGAGGGCGCTGGCAGCATAGCCGCCTCCCAGCAGTATCCTGCGGTTAGAACTGGGCTCATAAGAGCTGCCAAATACCAGACCTGGGAGTATTTCAGACCCCACACTAGTTACTGGCATGAGCGGTTCCAATCAGAGGACCTCTTTCTGCAGAGTCACCTCAGTGGGGAATGCCCTCTGGCCATGGCATTCCTCTGGGTAAGATGGGGTTCAGTACCTGATTTATTTGCATCTAAATTCAAGGATGTGATGGGCATGCAGAGCTCAAAAGGACCCGATATTGTCTTTCAGACCTCTTCTCTTCCAGCCGCTCCATTTTTGGTTCCATGCTGCCTGCTCCTGTCTCGGCACCTGCACCAGATCCCACCAGCCCACCTGCTCAGGTAGAGGGAGCTGGGGAGAAGTGGCCAGGGCTAGGCTAATGAATAACTATGCAGTCATAAGCAAAGTGCTACAGCTTGCTAGATCTAGTGCCGAACACACACACTATGCATAAAGAAATTATTCCAGCCCTCCTTGAAAGAAGCTACAGATCTCCAAAAGATAGGAGCTATCTGCAAACGTTGGCTCCTGCCTGAGGCTCCATGTAACCAGTGTGCAGTGAGCTCTATTCTAACCAGTTAAGAGAATTAGCAAAGGAAAACATGGATAGCTAATAAAAAGTTCCATATATTTCTTTTACTTTCTCCTTAACGATTAACACAAGTTGGTTATCAGCCGCTAGGGCTGCAGATTGAGTGAGGCACAGCTCTTTGCCCTTAGGGGCTCTCAGGCTGGTACCCATATCCAGTTAGACACCAGAAACCTGGCCCCATCTTCTTCCATCTGGCTCTGTGAAGAATTTCTTCTATAGAGACCAAGCTCTTGACAATTGATTCCTTATAGCGTTTCCCTTTTAGGAAGAGGTGACCTCTAGAAGTTGATACGTGAAACTGTCCTGAGGGAACCCCATGAGCAGCTGTGCTCCAGGCTGCTTGTACTCTGTAACAGAAGATGACCGGGGCTTTGGGGGGACCCCTGCTGGACTCTAGAAACAAGATATTCCCAGGCCTAGAGCCAACTGTGTTCAGATAGTCACTTTGTCTGAGCTCTGTGTTATCATTTAGTCCCTAATGGAAACAGGACCCCTTCGTACTCCTGAAGAGACACAGCTCCATTCCCCCCAGATGGGCAGGAATGGGGACAGGGGCCATCACCTTGTTCCTCTGACTGAAGGTTCTGCTCACGCGCCCAGCGTACGTTGTTGGACTTTGTGGTGTGTCGTACCAGGAAGTGACAGCAAGTTGTGTGATCCAGGATTTGTCTTTCTTTTCTTAGGAGAGCATCCTGTCAACCACAGCTCTCCCCACTGTGAGCCTCCCTGATGGCCTCATAGCACCTCCTGCAGCCACCGCCCTAGACGCCACGGATAGGCAGGGCTGTGAACGAGCTGCCCAGCCTGGAGACCCCTTTGTCCAGCCCACAGACTTCAGTACCCCTGCACCACCACTGAATGTCCCTCAGCCTTTCCTGCCCGTGTTCACCATGCCCTTGCTGTCTCCCAGCCCTGCCCCAGCACCTGCTTCTCCTGCCCTGCCACCCCCTGCTGCTGCCTTGAGCCCCTCGGCTCCACCTACGTTCCTACAGCCGAAGTTTGCTGGAGCCAGCAAGTCACCCCTGGTCATCACACACACGGCCTCTGCCACCCTCACCCACGATGCGTCTGCCACCACCTTCAGCCAGAGCCAGGGCCTTGTCATCACAACCCAGCATCCCACACCCTCGGTGTCCCCCTGTGGCCTGGCGCTGCCTCCGGTCACCCGGCCACCAACTGCTGGGCCTTCCCAACCCTGTTTAACTTTTGTGCACCCCAAACCTGTCTCTTTGACCGGGGGAAGGCCCAAGCAGCCCTCCAAAATAGTGCCTGCTCCCAAACCAGAGTCTGTGTCCGTGGTACTGAAGAATGCTTGCATCGCCCCAGGTGAGTCAGGTGGAGGGATGCCAGAGCCCAGTCTCCCCTTCCCCGGGGATATTTCCCTGTCTCCAAGGCTTGCAAACTTGTGACACGCACATGCTTGTGAAACAAGTGTTCTGATCTACCACATGTGTGTAATCTAGTCTGTTGTCTACTCTGTGGTATGCTTTTCAAGTTAGTCTCAGCCCAGTTTGAAAAAGCATGGTCCAGGTGATCTCTTTCCCGGGTCTGTAATCTTTCCTCTTCAAGGAGAACTTGCAAAACAAATGTCAGGTGTCCCCATGGTTTTGTCTCTCCATGGCCTGTGTTTAGGAAGGTGATGTCTGAGCAGCAGGAGAGGGGTCTTTACTGCTCCTGGGGAGCCCCACGGGGCCTGGGCTCAGCAACAGTAGTGCTAGAAGCAGGCGCCCACGACTGTGGGCTTCACTCTCACGTTCTTGTTCTGGCAGCTGCCTTTGCAGGACAACCACAAGCGGTGATTATGACATCAGGCCCTCTGAAGAGAGAAGGAATGTTGGCTTCTACTGTGTCCCAGTCCAATGTGGTCCTCACGCCCACTGCCATTGCCCGGGTGAGGAGGCCCTAAGCAGACCCTCTGTGTCCTTATCACCCCAGTGTGACCCTGCTTTTGGGTGTTCCTCACCTGACGTGACTGTGGTTGGGGGTGACCTCTCTCTCCTGTGTCACCTCAGGCTCCTGGAGTCACGGAGTTCCACAGTGGCATCCTGGTGACAGACCTTGGCCACACCACAAGCAGCCAGCCGGCCCCTGTCCCTCGGCTCTTCTCTCCAAGCACAGTGCAAGACTCCCTGGTGAAGCGTGAGCAGGTCCCTGCCACGGGTTCCAGTGAGTGTGCATGCCTGGGTCAGGGAGACCGCCCATGGGCTTCCCCAGGATTGGGGCTGGACTTACAGGATGTGCGGTGAGGTGTTAGAAGCCTGCTAGTGGCCCGCGCCGGGGAGTGCTCAGTGTAGTGGTGGCTCATCCCGGTAGCAGGAAAGGGGCAAGCGTGTGCGGTGCAGGGGACTCGTGCGCTTGGGGAACACCGCTCTGACCTCCTTCAGAAAGACCTGGCTGTTCGCGCTTTCCCGAAAATGGAAACCACCAGGCTGGTCTCCACAGGAACGGGTCATCCCTTAGTTTTCAGACACCTTACATCTGTTGAACCCATTTTCCACCCCGTGGGCCATCCATCGGCAGGACGGTCCGGGCAGAACTGATTTTGCCCAGTGAAGAGCCGCGAAGCCAGGGATAAAGGAGTTGCCTAGGGCTGTGCCCCTGGTGGTGGGGGTAGAACCAGAAGCTAGGCTTCCCGGTCTCAGATGCCCGTCAGGGAGGAAAACCAAAGGTGCCTTGTCTCAAGAAAGGTTGGGCGTGGCTGCTCCCGGAACTCCGTGGTGAGCAGTGAGAAAGAACTGAGGAGGAGAGGTCTCTGCCTACAGAGATCAGACCATAGAGGGACTTGTCCAGTGTGGCTGGACGAATAAGGGCCTCTAGCCTGGAAAGCTAAAGACGAAGACTGGTTATGAGTCAGGCCCCTACGGTGGTGTCAGTTGGGGCTCAGGGAGTGTGGCGTTACCCTGTCTGCCCAGGTGCAGAATACAGGGCATTGGAGCTGTGTGGGGAAACTGAGAGCAGCAAGACAGGGAGGTAGTGAGCGCCGCAGAAAGGCATGCACTGGGCAGGCAGGTGGGGCAGCCCCAGGGCACCCTGGGGGCCTCCTGAGAGATGCCAGTGACCAGGGCATGGCTGGCGTGGGAGTAGGCCAGATTGAAAATACAAGAAAATGTATATATAGAGTTGAAACAACAAAAATAAACATACCTATGCTGGACACAGGGTAAGAACCAAAGCCTCACAGAGGCTGCAGAGACCGCAGGTGGCCTCCAGGGGCCTTGTTACTAGGCTGGGCTAGCAGGCAGGCCTCCTTTCAAAACTCTCCATGCCCCAACACCTGTGGCTGGCCGAGCTCGGGCCGTGTTCCTGCTCATGTCCAGCCAGCCTTCATCAGGCCCGGTCCATGCTTAACAGAACCCTCCTTGGGAGGCTGGCAAGGATCTCTCCAGTTTTTGCTTTGGGGTTGCTGTGGGAGGTTCCAGACGGCTTTCCAGGGTTTGGGACTTGCAAGGGCTCCCTCCCTGGGTAAGCACTGTTCCAGCTGCTGGAGCCAACTGTGCCCTAAGAGGAGTCTCCGTTCTTCTCAGGTCGAGATTGCCCACACTCAGGGCAGGCCTCTCCATGTGCTTCAGAGCAGAGCCCCAGTCCCCAGTCTCCCCAGAACAACTGCTCAGGGAAATCTGCAGACCCCAAAAATGTGGCTGCTTTAAAGGTATCGCAGGTCTCTCTTGGGTCTTGATTTCCTTGGAGGGATGGGGGACGGGCAAGGAGGAGAATATCAAGGGACCGTTGGGGCAGCTGCGTCCCTTTCTAGGGATACACAGGAAAGGAGCGGCACAGACTTGGCCAGTGTTCCAGCAGGCTAGGGTAGCACTGGGAACCTGGATGTCCGCTACTTAATCTGGAGATTAGGTCACCTCCCCCTGTTGCCCCGCCTACTAGCCAGCCCTGAGCCCTGGGACCAGCCCTGAACCCCATAGCCTGTGGGACGTAGCAGCTCTAAAAACTGGGTCAGTGCAGAGTGGGTTGAGTTGGGCTGCGAAGGGCTGATGAGCAGCAGTCGTGGCCCCTGCTGAGGGCCTCCGTTCTGCACGCAGGGTTTTCTAGCACCCTGTCCTGTCCCCTCACGGCTCCTCACTGTCGCCCCTCCTTCCACTTGCTCTCTAGCCCCTGAGCCGCAGGTGGGAGGGAGGGGCAGTGGCCCTGCGGGGCACCCTGTGTCACAGGGACCGCTCGATTCCCCAACAGAACCGGCAGATGAAGCATATTTCAGCTGAGCAGAAAAGGCGCTTCAACATCAAGATGGGCTTTGACACGCTCAACAGTTTGATCTCTAATAATTCCAAACTGGTGAGTGTGTCGGGTAGGCGGGGAGTCCCTGCATTGGCCTCAGCGCCAGCTAGACAGGCAGGGTCGCCGTGGCTGCTATGACGTGACCCTGCTGCCCCTCTCCCAGACCAGCCACGCCATCACGCTGCAGAAGACCGTGGAGTACATCACCAAGCTGCAGCAGGAGCGGAGCCAGATGCAGGAGGAAGCCCGGCGGCTGCGGGAGGAGATCGAGGAGCTCAACGCCACCATCATGTGAGACTGGGGGCATGGGGCCCGGTCCCTCATCCTCCTGCATGCATGTCACAGAGGCAGGAGGGTCTTTTGTGGCCTTGTCACCCATAGCTGTCTCTCTGTTGTAGCACTTTGGGCTTTTGTCATCCTCCTCCTCCTGAGGCCTCTCCAGGGCTTGCAGTGGCCGGCAGCAGCTGGCCCTGCCCACTCGGCTCCCTGCGGTCCAGTTTCACCACCAGTCGCTCTGAGCTTCCACTGACCCTTTCTGTTGTTCCAGCTCCTGCCAGCAGCTGCTCCCTGCCACGGGAGTCCCCGTCACCCGGCACCAGTTCCATCATATGAGAGACATGTTTGATGAGTATGTGAAGAGCCGGACCCTACAGAATTGGAAGTTCTGGATTGTATCTTTGGGTTTTCTTTGCTTCTCCCATCCCCCACCCTGTTGTGCACTGAAACGACCCTACCCCGCAGTTCCTTTTGAGAAATTCTACATAAATGGTAGTCGTGGAGTTCATCCAGCAGACAGTGTACACGGCCTGCGTGGGCCCTGCCGGGAAGTGGGGCTGTCGCTGGTGACCATCCAGGCTTGGGGCTTCCCGGGGAGGCTGAACGGGCCCGTTCTCTACGTGCTTGGGATATAAAGGTGCCAGAGCCACCAACTGAGACCATCCTGGAGGAAGGTGGGATCTGATCCGGCACATCCTGGCAGCCATCTCAGTCCTTGCAACAACAGGGGCTCAAGAACTGCCCAGTGGGATAGATGGGAAGCCAGGGCTCATAAACGACTAAGTGGCAGAGTCAGGATTCGAAACCAGCTCCCTGCAATCTCTTGTCTGTGTTTGGGCCACATGATCATAGATGCTGTCGTGAGGCGCACCTGCATGCTAGGGTCCATCCCTGGGGCCAAGGCCCACCTGCGCCCAGCCTTCCCCTCTGGGTGACAGCTCCTGCCTTGTCAGTGCCCTTCCAGCCGCCTCTGTGCCTCAGACAGCCTGCACACATGGGGGTTGGCCATGTGTCTTCACCTTGTTGCTGAGAGACTGAGGGGACAGCTGGACAGCAGACAGCACTCTGCTCAACTGTGCCTGGCTTCCTCAGCCTGACTCTGGCCCTTCTCATTGAAGATGTGAGGTGGCCGCTGGGATGAGGACCTCTTTGGTAAAGTGGCACGTTCCTCATCAGCCTCAGCTTCGGGGACCATGGGTACAACTGTGGGTACAGGGAGAAAATGGACCCCATGCCTTTGCAGAGATGATTGCCCAGGATGGTTTGGGAGACCGACACAGAATGTGACAGAGAGCCAGCACGCGTGTTTATCACAAAAGCAGACCTTCCGCCCTGTGGTCGGCTATGTACCTCTGCTGTTCTTGCCGCTGTCCGTAGACTGCTGGCGTTCATCCCTGGGTGCTAGGACCTGTCCCCACACCAAGGAAACGTCTCTGGCCCTGCTTCTTGTGGTTGTTATCCTGTTGCTCAGTTAAAGTTAGATGGAAAGATTTCAGGGGAATGTGAGGGTGCATCTCAGTGAGATCATACTCTCTCACTGGCTGGACACGGTTACTTGCCAGTCCCAGGGGAAGTTGTTCACAGGCCAGCCCGCAGCTGGATTTTCTTCTCCCCCACTCTGGTTACGTGTTCGCCGGCCCTCCTCCTTGCTTACCTTTTCTTTAACCACGTGCCATGCAGTTCAGTATCATCATCAAGCCGCTGTTTGAGTCCTTCAAGGGGATGGTGTCCACCAGCAGCCTGGAAGAGCTGCACCGGACGGCGCTGTCCTGGCTGGACCAGCACTGCTCCCTGCCTGCGCTCAGGCCAAGTGAGTTGGGGGCTCACCAGGACCCTTGAGGACAGTCCTGGGGAGAGGGGGCCCTCTGCAGATGGTGCGATGGCCAGTCCAGGCACCCCCGTGAGCAGCCACGTCAGCAGCACGGGGCGCACGAGGCGACGCTGGTGGGGAGGCCCCGGCTAGAGATGCCAGTTGTGGGATGGGGCACGTTCCCTCGCACCTCTCCTCTGCTTCCTGTTGTCCCCGTGTGTCAGCGTGCTTAGGGCCACCTTGTGTTTATTGAACACTGACTGTTCTCCAGGGCCTGTCTCCAGTGCTTTCACACATTTTCTAATTTAATTCTTAAAACTAACAAGGCTGCGCCCATATATTGAGGTGACAGGCAGACAAACAGGGAGAGCTCGGGACGGGAGTCTGTAGGAGAGGAGACAGGATTCGCAGAGTTGTCCTAGGGGACGAGGGGCTTTGCTGGCATGGGTCCCTCAGTGGCGCTCAGTGCCTCGCCTCCTCTGGTGGCATGAAAATGACCACATGGATTTGTAAGTGTAAGACTGCGCATGCTGTCTGCCATGGGACTTTAAGCAGCTGCGTGTGCCGGTGTCCCTGGCCTAACCTGCCCCTTTCTTCCAGCGGTGCTGAGCACCCTCCGGCACCTGAGCACCACCACCTCCGTTCTGACAGACCCGTCCCAGCTGCCGGAGCAGGCGGTAGAGGCTGTCACCAGAATTGGGAAGAGATCGGGGGCGTCTTAGCGCTTCGCGGCCATGCAGCCACACAAGATGCCACGGAGGCTCGTCCTTGCCCATGGAGAGGATGCTGCACCCCAGGCCTCTCCTCACGCCGAGCTCAGGGCCCCCCTCCAACTCCACCGGCCCGCTGGGCCACTCAGAACACTGCGCTCAGGTCTGAAGCAGGTTCGGGTCCTGCTGACAGCAGTAGCCCATCTTTCGGAACCCCTTGCTGTGAACTCGTACTGAGCCACCTCAGTCGTGACCTCTCTGCCCTCAGGCAACCCAGACAGAGTCCTGTCCTGCTGGTGGTCCGCTCAGCCCCTGGTGCCTGAGCAGCAAGTAGATGGGACAGAGGGGCACAGCCTGCTCCTGGGAGCTAGGAAGCATAAGGGTTCCTCTTCGGTTCTGTCCTCAGACTTAGAATGCTGGCTCCTGTCAGCCCTGGGCACTCGGATGGCTCCGAGTGATTCCCTGTGCCACTCTGATTCGCCTGGAGGGCAGGTGGAAGGCCCCTTCCTTCCTCCCTCAGACTTTGGCCTTGTAAGTGGGTTTGGACGGCTGCTCAGGCTTGCACATGCAGGCTGCTCTCACCACACGGGCCGCCGGGGATCCCAGGCCCTGCGTGCAGAAGCAGTGCACATGGGCGCATGCAGGGCGAGAAGGAGAGTGCAGTGCGTTCGTGACTTGAGAACCATGGCGGGGACTCAGGCAGGGCCCCACTGGGTACCACCTCTCCCCATGGCCCTTGTCCACCTTCCTCTACGCCGTAGCCTCGGATGAGCCAGCAGCGTTCAGGGGACACTCACAGCCCTCGGGGTGTAGCATTTGAGAGGCCAGACTCCACGGTGCCGCCAGAGGCCTGTCATCTTGTCTGGATCGTTCAGCCAGGAGCCCCAAACCGTAACCGTTCTCGGACCCAAGATGTCACCACACCCAAAGTCTGTCCCGGGTTGTGTTTGAAGGAAGAAGTTGAATGTCAACAGGCAGCACTCGGAGGCAGCCAGCCTCAGGGCTGTCTCTAGGCATCTCCCAGGTCAGACAGTGAGGAATTACACTCATATTTGATCGAGGCAGATGGATGGCTGGGGGCAGCAGCCTGCTTCTGGCGGGGGACTTGTGTTTGGAGTGTCCAGGCCCATCTTGCGGGGCTGCAGGTGGAAGGGCGGGCGCTCTCTGACACTCAGGAAGCCCAGCCAAGGGCACCTCCTCATCGAAAGAATGTGCTTTTAACGTCCTGCTGTGAAGTTCAGAGGGTCTGTGGACTTTCCATCCAACCTTTGTCCTCCCTGCCAGAGGTGGAGCCTGGCCAGTGCGAGGCATGTCGAGAATCCTGGGGTAGGCCCTGTGGGGGCTACGGAGGGCCACCAACCGCAGCTTGGATCCACTCGGAGGCTCCCGCGAGTTCCTGGAGGCCTGTGGAAGGTGCTCAGGTGGCAGCCAGGCCTGCCTCAGCCTCAGTTGATGGCGGATGGAAGGGGTCCTCCCCCTGCCGCTGGCTGTGCCACCGTCTCTGCTGCAGGTCACCAACCAGTCAGTCACCTACTCCCCTGTCTGTGTTTCACCCCCTACAAGAGCAGCTTGGCGGCATCCCTAGCCTCTCCGGAAAATGTGTTTACAGGCCTCCCAGTTCACTCCCTGAGAGGCGAGCACAAGACAAGGCTGGACTGATCTTCACTGCCCACTGAGGCGGTAAGAGAACTCATCCTTCACCCAAGGATAAACATGAAGTTGCCCTTCAAAAGAGGAAGACCACCATAGTAAGAACTCAGCTGGGGTCAAAAGGAAAAACATGAGATGTCCCCAGCTATGAGGGCTTGTGAAGGGTCACGAGCTCTGTCCCTTCCCCAGTTCCTGTGCCTTTGTAAACCGCACGGATGGCCGTAATGCTTGGCCCACCGAGACCTCTCCTAAATTAGCAGCTTCTCCCCACCCTGTGCTGGGAGTTTTTTTTTTTTTTTTTTTTTGTAAACTCTGTGGGATATGAAATTGGCCTCTTGCTGCTTTGGCCTACCTCTCTCTCCTCTTCCTTTTGCTGAATTAATGTTCACAGTTCTGTTTCGTTAAATATTTAAGGCTGTTAGGTCACATGAGACTTTGAAGGGTGTGTGTGTGTGTGTGTGTGTGTGTGTGTCCTAGCAGACTGTTAACTAGATGCTTGTTTTTGTTTTGAGACATTTACTTAAATCCATTTCTCTTGGTGCTCACGGTTACCACAGCTACAGGGCCACAAAGCTGTATCTTTTCCCACAGACATGATTGTTTCTTGTCCCAGAATCATTTCTTATTTTGGAATCTTGCTTGATGAATCTGGCCAGAGGGGCCCAGCCAGGGAGCAGGGACAGCGAGATCGCCCTGCCAGAGGCCTCCAGGGTGTGCTGACCGTAGGGCTCTGTTTGTTTACACTCATTTTCACCCCTGCCTCTGCTTCTCCTTCCATAAAAAAACCTTAAATTGCTGACACTTTGGAGAATTAAAAAAAAAAAAAAGCCCGTCTGGCACATAAATCTTTGAAAAGCATTTCTGTGAAATCTTTCTGTGCCATCAGCTCCCTTCACAGTGCTGCCTGCTCTTTCACGATGAGTAGGAAACGCAGGGACAGGACAGGTGCCACCATGGGGCTTTCTGAAAGTTGATGGGCCCGTCCCTCCCATCTCAGGCAGGTTACACACCAGCAGTGGCTCCCCAGGAGGGCCCCAGCCTGCGCACCCTGGCTGCCGTCCAGCAGGATTTTCTCACGTGAGAGCACCAGTCCAAGCGTCAAAAGTTAGTTAATGAGGTGCTAAGAGGCGTCACTGGCTCTTGGAGGGCAGGGAACCCCCAGCATCTCGCTGTTCCTGGAGCCGCCGCAGGAGGGGTTTGTGGTTGCCCGTGTGTCCTTGGGCACCCACCTTCGTCCGCTTCCTGCCCTTGTGACCTGACAGTTGGGCCTGAAGGTTTTCCTGCTCTAGCCGATAGAAATAGAAACTTAGACCCTGAGCAAGCATGGTCCCCCAGGGTGGTGCCAACCCTTCATCGGTGAAGGGGTGTGGTGGCAAGTGACCTGAGAACTAGAGGAAGGAGGAGCAGGTTCGTTGTTTCCAGGATTACGAGCTGAAGCACACATCGGCGCAGTGCCAGGCGGTCCTCAGTGCTCTCTGCCCTGCGCCCAGGACGCCCCTCCCGCCCCCCTGCCGTGGACAAGCTGGCCTGCTCTCTCCTCTCTCTCTGGTGGAAAGTTGCCTTTCCTTAGAGACGCCCTGCGTCCCATTATGCACTTTGCCAGTGATGAAACCCAGCTTTGCCAAGTGTTCCCTCGGCTGTGGTCTCACTGGGGAAGAGGGCTGGGATACCCTGGTGTGGGCAATGTGACAGCCATGGGCTGGAGTCTGCGCCTCGGGGCCCTGACGCTGAGGGTTGTCACCGCATCTGAACATGCGTAAGGGGAGAAGAGGGTTAGAAGGGGTAAGAGCTTAGAAACTCAACACCTGTTTGTAACCTTTAGTAGTCTCCTGGACCTTGACCCTCTCACATCCAAGGGGCTGCAGGAACAGGGAGAAGACTTGGGACCTACTGTGTACCTCCAACAACTGCCCCATTTTCTTTCCCTTCTGAGGAGTTGGCTTTCCTCGTTTTCATCGTGCAGGGGGCTGTTTCCTTGTTGGAGTTTGTGAAAATCAGCTTTTGAGAAAGAAAAGGGAACTTTTCATGTTGAATGTTGTGTGTGTGTGTGTGTGTGTGTGCGCGCGCGCTTATTTTTGTGAAATTTCTTCCCAATTATGTAGCAAAATTCACCTCCGTCTCCTAGTCAAACTTTTGGTTTCGCAAGCAACCCTGGGCGTCACTAATTTGAAGAACTCTCTTCTGGGTTTCCAAGCAGAGGAGTGCTCCTCTTGGACTGGATGGTTGAGCAGAAACGGATACATTTCCGTAGAGTTTGTCCTGCAGTTGAAGGCTATGAAGGCTTAGCCCGAGGAGACACAGTTCCTCGCAAGGGGCCTTGAATGCAGCCTCTTCCTGACAACGTGCTGCCGTTTCCCTCCCAAATCTCAGAAGGCTCAAGAAAGGAAGCTTTGTTCATCTACTTACTTTGTAACATCACGGCTGAGCCACCACGTTCTCTTCCTTTGCCAGCTTCCAGTTCATTGTGTAAATGGTTCATTTTTTCTGTTGTGAGCTTTGGTGATTGTGTCAGGGCTCCATTAGGAGACAGTTTCCCCTCGTGGTCCGAACAGCAAAGCTCGGCAAGAGCCTTGTCACTCATAGGCTCCCTCAGGCTGTGCCATCCAGAACACCACCCTTCATGCTCCACTGTCCAGAAGCATGTTTCCACCAGCTGTATTCAACACTACAATGCAGTTTTAAAACTATATTTGCATCCAAGACAATAAAAAGCTGTATTTTTTTGAAAAACCTATGATGTGTTGTCTTAAGTGCTACCCTGTTGGGCTGTGGAAATGATGACACTGGGAGATAGGAACAAAATGATGCTCAGACTGGCTTACTCATTCTAACCTTGGCGGGGGGTGGGTTCAGCCTAGGGTGAAGGCCTTCGGGGTGAGAAGAGAGGTCCCAGGTGAGTAGGGGTCCTGAAGAGAGGCTGCTGAAGGACCCATGACAAAAGGCCCAAATCACCGATTCTTGCTATGAATTCATCAGGGCCTGGTGCTCTAGGCCTTGCCCGGGTGGACAGAGTTCAGTGGTGCTTGGACAATCTGCCCATGTCCTCATCGGAACCCCGGCAGATGGCACCTGGCCTGCACACTTTCCCATAAGGTCCTGTCAGGGTGCTCAGTAACCTACGAAGTGCCTCACTTAGAAAGTGTAGGTTCTCGTCAGTGTGGCTAACATTGGCCTCAGTGCTGAAAGTGTTCTAAGTCGAGGTGATGGCCCCAGGAGGCTGGGGTCTCCCTGCTAACCATGGAGGAAAAGACGTCCTTTGTTGTGCTGAGAAGATTTTGATGATCTCTGTTCAATTTAGAAGCTTCTCTCTTTTCCATACTATCTTCCTGCACCCACCACCCTCCATCTCCCCCTCCTCAGCTCCTGGTGACCCATTGATCTGAGTCATGCTATCTCCTGAAGGCGGCCTGGCCCCCGCTGGCTTGTTTCCCCAAACAACTGCCCAGATCCAGATCTCTGACTGAAATGCCGTGGGCTGATACACAGGCTCTTGTCTGATCAAACCCGATGCCTGCCCCAAAGAAAAAAGTCTCCCATGACACAAAGCAAGATTTTGGGTCCTAAGAACAGGAGGCCCTAAAAAGAACCGAGTGATTCACGGACTCTCTGGGCTGAAGAGACTTGATTTCCATTGTGCAAAAGATGTCAGATTTGCTCTCTTTGAAGTTTTCAAACCCAGCTGCATGTTATGTATGGAATCTTCAGAGATGTTCAGGAATAACTCCTAATTCAGAGAAGAGGATTGAGTTTAGGTAGGCTGGGAGGGGGAGACACAGCAGAGGGAACGAGACCAGTGTGCTGGAGACTCCCTCAGCGTCAAGCTCTGGCTCCTCAGGGACAACTGGGTCGTTCTCAACCTGGCAGTGTGCCCCCCCCCCCCTTCCATAAAGAAGTCAAGGTAGTTCCCAAAGTATCAAGGCCACATGGATCAGAAAAGGCCAAAGGATTGGGTTTTTTTGTTTTTGTTTTTTACCTTGTAAATGGCGTCTCCACCCACCGTTATGACCTGTCCTCCTCCCAGTGCCAAGTCTGGTCAAGTTTGTCTTCTAGATTCTTTGAAATCCCTGATCCACTTCTCTCCATCACCACTGCTGTCATCAAATCCAAGTCGTCATTATTTCTCCACCAGTTCAGGTAACAAGTGTCCTCCTCACTCTGTCTGGTGTTGTCTGGTCACAGTCACTGGGAGCTTGGAAAAGCCCAGATCCCCCTGTGTCACTCCTGTGCTCAGTCCATCCAGGGCCTTCCAGATGAGGGCCAAGCCCTATTTCTCCCACCCACTCCCACCCCGCCTTCTCTTGCCCATCTGGTCCCTGCTTGCTCTCCCCACCTCATTTTTGTGTGCGGTCTCACTCTTACGGCTTTTCCAAGGCCTCTTTCCTCTCTGCCCAAGCCTCTCGCCACCTTCCGGCTCACTCCCATTCTTTCTTCCAGTCCCAATCTGTGGAGCTCAGTTCTTCACAAACCAGCCCTCATGTCCACGCTTCCTGATGTACAGGTGTGCACACACACACACACACACACACACACACACACACACACTGCAGTCAGGCCTCAGAGCACCCTGTGTTTGCTCAGAACGCCTGTCCCGTTTGTCATTGTCACTTGTCTTCCCCGCCAGGTACCGAGGCCCGTCAGGACAAGGATCTGGTGCCGAGGGTCACCGCCATCCCCAGCACAGAACCTGTGAGAAGAACTCGGGAGAAGGGAAGCGGCAACTAACAGGTGCAGAAGTCAAGCTGGTGTAGATGTTGACCAAGGTTAAAAGATTGACCCCTGAGAGTCCATGTTTAATATAAAACAGCAACTCAAGTAAGTTAGGTGGTTGATGTAAGAACAATTGGCATTTAAAAGCCTTTCATCTTGGATGTGGACGTGATTATTCTCTAGGACACAGTTTACCTTCTTTTTTGTATGTCAGGATCTGAATTTAGCCTTGTGTAGGACGATGTGAGTGCACTTGGCCTAAATTGCAGTGGGACTTTTACCTTTTTATTTCAGAAAACCTTCCACATACACAGAAGTAGAGGGGATAGTACAAGGAGCCCCCACTTACTCATCATCCACGTTAACTACCAGTTCGAGTCCAATTTTATTTCCTTTGTACCTCACCCCACCCCCATTGTTTTGAAGCAAGTCCCAGACACCATATGGGTTTCATTTGTTAATAGTAAATGCGCTTTTTAGTACCATTTACAGAAGTGCATATATGCCTGCGGTGTAGTCATTTAAAAGTTCCTGAAGGCTTTGTCAAAAGCTACAAAGTCACAGTTAATAAGAAATCTGAGGACTGGGGAGTTCTTATTGATCAGATTTTCTGTTTCACTAAATCATTAGCTAGAAAACCCTTATTGTTTAAAGAGGGAAAAGCGTTCTAAGATAAGAGTCTACTTTCCTGCCTTAATGGGTAATGGTGCAGCAAACGATCTAATCTCTTGATCTAGACTGACTGATTTTCTTTCCTGGGGGACGAGAGCGAGCTGCGCTGGCTGGGTTCCATTACAGACTTGTGGTGGGAGCGGGGCCTGCATGAGCAGGAGGTAGCAGTCCTTCCCACCTGCCCCCTCCCCTGTCTGGCAGCCCAGATTCCAGTCTCGGTGTCTGCGGAGTTCCCAGAGCACCCATCAGTGTCACTGAATGACCTCCACTGGGATACAATGCAAGTGGCCCCAGTTCCATGCCTCTTAGCCAACACCCGCCGCGGGGTGCCCAACTGTGCCTTCTTCGCTCCATTTGACCAATAAGTGTGTGCTGAAGGCCAGATTCGAACTCAGCTTGGGGAACACCGCAGTGACTTCATTGGAGAGGCCACAAAATCTGTCTGATACTGAGTGATGGGGGTAAGCAGGGGTGCCATGAGGTGCTCCAGGAGCCCGTCCGCGAGGGGCTGGAGAATGTCCCTGTGGTAGGTGGTGCCTGAGCCAGGAGCTAGTGGGACAAGCAGAGGTTGCCGGGCAAAGGGGCGGAGCCCTCTGAGAGGAAGAGCAGGCCCCACGGGAGGCAAGCTCTGCCAGGGCTGACACCCCCCCTCCATGAGCCTCCTCCCAACCCTGCTGGGGCTTTTTCTCCTTATCTCTCCTGCCTCGCAGTTTTCTCCTTTTCCAATTGACTCACTCCTCTCTAAGCACCAGTTTCTCGTCCTCAAGTCTCTCTGCCTCTAACCACCATTTCTTTAACTTTCAGTTTCCCCTGCCCAGAGCCTGTTCATCCCCAAATGTTCTGCATCTTGCTACACGGCGTTGCAAGCCTCCGGGTGGCTCAAGCCAAGACTTCAGGCGTCCCCACCACCCCCACCCCTGCCCAGGTTCTTCTGTCCCTTCACATCCCACCTTTAATCTGTGGCTGAATCCTGTCAGTGACCCCTCCAGGACAATCACAGGTCCACTCTTCTCCCCACCCCCACTGCCGCCACCTGGAGGGACCACTGTAAGCTCCATGTTCTACTTCCTGCTGCTCGTCACCAACTCTTCACAGATCTAGAGTGACCTTATTAAAGACACTTAGGGCACGTTGCATCCTTCCAGTGCTCAAACTTCCAGTGGCTTCCTGTTGCATTTAGAGTAAAGTCCAAACTCCTGACTGTCTGGCTCCTGAATGCCTTGGGCGAGTGGCAACCTTTCTGGGCCTGAAAGTCCTCATCTAGAAAACATGGATAAAAAATCACCCCCACCCCGCTGGATTGCTTAAGGGTTAAGCGACCAAGTGTACAATAAGCACCTGTAATGTGAGCCGGTTTTGCTAATCTTCATCTCTCTTCTCCACATTCTTCTCCCATTCCCAACATTGCACCTTCTCCCAGCTCTCTTGGATTTTATTCGTGCTACCATGAAGACCATCCTCCTTTTTAATACCCTGGGGTCATTCTGATTCTCCCTGCCACACAGCATCTTGCCTGCTCCCTCTCATTAACCAAATCTTGTGTTGTGAATTCTTTCTGCGAAACGTCACCAACCGGGGTCCCGTTCCTTGCCACAGCACAGCAGGTGTGGGTCAGGGTTGAGAAATATCCCAACAGAAACTTCCTAGCTCGCTCCAGTCTACAAAGGTAGAAGGAAATAGCATTCACCTTCCTAACATACTCATCCTTTTTTCAAAAACCTGCCCTCCTCCCAGCACTTCAGAACTTCCTGTTCTAGAATCAAGTCCCTAGTTCCTAGTGTGGCCTTAAGCAGAGCACTCACTCTACCTCCCATCCCTGCCTGTTTCACAGCCCAGGGCCCAGGCTAGATGCACACCCTGTGGTTATTTAACAGTGCCCCAAGCCACTTCCCTCTGTGCCTGGCCGACATTCCCTGCCCCTGGAAGGCCTTGTGCTCTGTCCCTCTCTGTGGCCTGCGACTTTGGGCTTTGAACTACCAGTGCTCCACTTGTCACCTCTCTTGTAATTTCACTGTCAGTACTGTCTCTCACCCCCACCCCTGCCTGAGGACAGGGACCACATCTCACTTTATCAGCCATCTACCATAACACGCAGTTTCTGTGTTCTGGGCACCGAGTCAGCTCATGGTTTAAGTCATATCTACCACTGCCTGCTGGGGTGATGCAACACCGTATGAAGCAGGTACTGTTATCCCCACTTTAGAGATAAGGAAGTTGAGGTGTAGAGAAGCACACAACTTGCTCAGTGGCCCCCTCACCAAGTGCAGATCTGAGCTCTAGACCTGGATGAGTCTGATAGCAGCGGCAGGCGCCCGCCCCCGGCTGGAGAGTTTCACGTTATCCCAGTTTGTATTGTCAAGAGGTCCTATGTGCTCCCTAGACTGCTCTCCTCATTTTCTACAGGAGAAAACCAAGGCTTCCCTTGCATGGTGAGAACACTCAACAAACCGGGAGTAGAAAGGAACTTCCTCAACCTGTTAAAGCATCTGCGAAGACCCCGCAGCTAACACACGGAGTGGTGGAAGGCTGAAAGCTTTCCACCGGGGACAGGCACAAGACAACATTGCCCTGGAGGTTCTCGTGACACAGTCTGGAAACACATAGAAGTATGACACAGTCCAGCTGGGGGGAAAAGGAGGGAAACTATCTCCGTGTGCAGATGACATGCTGTATAGAGAACACCGTGAAGGATACCCAGGCACACAGAAACTTACGAGAGCAGTAAAGGAGTTCTGCAAGGTCACATGCAGGACAAAAGATCTGTACACAGAAATGAGCTGCATTTCTGGACACTAGCAATAAACACCCCAAAGTGAAATGAAGAAAACAATTCTATGTACAGTAGCATCAAAAAGAATAAAATACTTAGGAATAAATTTAATCAAGGAAGTGCAAGACTTTTACACTGAAAACTACAGGACAGAGTTGAGGACTGTTACTCAGCCATGAAAAGGAGGGAGGTACTGACTTATGCTACAACGTGGACAGACCTCAAAAACACCGTGGTACGTGGAAGGAGCCCACAGACAAAAAGGCTACACAGTGTGTGATTCCATATATGAAATACTCAGGATGTGTAAATCCATGGAGACCAAAGCAGATTGGTGTTGCCAGGGCCAGTGGGGGAGGGAGAGTAGCAGTGACCCCTTCACTGGTATGGTACCTCCTTTTTGGGGTGATGATTTTTTTTTAAGATTTTATTTATTTATTTGACAGAAACACAGCTAGAGAGGGAACACAAGCAGGGGGAGTGAGAGAAGGAGAAGCAGGCCTCCCGCTGAGCAGGGAGCCTGATGTGGGGCTCGATCCCGAGTCTCCGGGATCATGACCTGAGCTGAAGGCAGTCACTTAACCAACTGAGCCACCCAGGCGCCCCAGGGGTGATGATGTTTTGGAACTTAATATGGGTGGTGGGTACATGCCATTTTGAACATAGGAAATGCCAGTGAAATCGTACACTTCAAGATGGTTCATTTTGTATGAATTTCACCTCAATTAAAACAATGTTGAAAGAAATTAAAGAAGACCTAAATAAATGGAAAGTCATTCTGTGCTCACCGACTGGAAGACAACATTATCAAGATGGCAGCACTCCCAATGAACGAGCTAATTTAAATATTCATAGAAGCGTTATTCATAATAGCCAAATATGGAAACAACCCAAATGTCCTTGAAGTGAAGAACAGACAAGTAAAATGTGGCTTACCCATGCAATGGAATGTTACTCCACCATTAAAAGGAATGAAGTACTATCACCTGCTACATGGGTGAATCTTGAAAACATTGTGCCAAGTAAAAGAAGCCAAGTAAAAAAGGTCACATATTATACAATCGCATTTATATGAAGTGCCCAGCATAGGCAAATCCGTAGAGACAGAAGGTAGGTTAGTAGTGAGGCGCCTGGCCAGCTCAGTTGGTGGGGCATGTGACTCTTGATCTCAGGGTTGTGAGTTCGAGCCCCACGTTGGGCATAAAGATTCCTAAAAATAATGAGTAAGGAAACTGTAAAAAAAGGAAGATAGATTAGTGGTTTCTCCAGGGGCTGGAAGAATGGGGAATGACTGCTAAGGGATATAGGGCTTTTTTTAGGGGTGATGAGAATGTTCCGGAATGAGGTTACAGTGGTAGTTGAACAACTCCGTGAACATGTATTTACACACACATATGCACACACAAGCATGCATATATACTCACACTACCAAATTGCGTACTTTAGAGAGATGATGTAATCCGTCTAAGGTCACATCACATACAGTAAGTAGAGGACCAGAACCTGGAGCCCGGGACCATCTGCTCTTGGCACCAGTGCTGTTGGAGGCAGAAGGTTTCCAGGGCCCTTGAATAAGTAAATTAAGAAAGCTGAGATCTGAAAGAGCCTCAGAAATGTCATTCTGAATAGTCCTTCTCATTGTGAAGTACTACAGTTTAGGACAGTCACAAAAGGGTTGGGGGGAGGAGTACCACATGGGTTTACACTGAGAAGTTGGTTGTACTGGACAAGGAATAGCATGCCCCGATGGCCTGCTCTGGCCGTGCCTTTCAGCTGGGAGGAACAGACCAAGAGCTCTGAACAGTGGACCCTAGGCTAATTTCAGAGATCAGGGGTCAGAAGCCAAGCCCACTGCCACAGTGAACAGCCTTGGGGTGGCCTTCACATCCTCCATTTTTCATTCTGTTTTTCTCACGTTGCTATTTCTTTCAAAATTTGAAATTGTGTTTATCTTACTGGCTCCTAAAATAATACATACTAGTTTTAGAAAATTTGGGAAAGTACATAAAAAGAAAAAGAAAATGACCCCAAAGTCCCCAAAGTTATCTTTTCCCAGGCCCGCTTTCTGTCCATATAGGCAAGCTACATAACTTGCCCAGTAATGGACCCCGAAATCCATCTGTCCATCAGGCACTGGCCCTGCCTTCCACCGGCCTCTCCCAGCTAGTGGCCGTGGCAGGGATGCTGGAACAGGCTCGTTTCCGATGGACACAAGGCTCCTCTGTCAAGTGACTTGCCAGATCTCCTGACAACCTCACCCATCTCTCTTAGAGAAGCACTTGAGTGTGAGATGCTGCCACCAGCCTCTCTTCCTCCCCTCTTCCATCTTTCAGGCCCCCACAGGCTTGGCTGCTGCTGAGCCATTTTTGGGAAGAGTCCCAGCGTGGTGTCTGCTCCTTGGGGGGTCCCCTCGCACTGACCCAGATTTCCTGGCCCGTTTCTGATACAGTCACTAATGCTATTAGACCCTGTGTGCATGTACACGTGCACGTGTGTGCATGTATGTGTGTGCGTGTGCCCCGCCGCGGTCTTTGATCAGTTCCTTAGGGAACTACAGTTGGATAGAACAGCAGCAGAGGCTCCCTGGTGAGGGATGGAATCTTCTTTGGAGAGCAGTACCCGTCTCCGAAAGTACACCTTCTTCCTCGCTGCCTCGCCATCAAGCCTTATCATGTGTAAAACCTCTGCTGGTTTATTTGCCTTTCTTGGTTACTAGTGAGGTTCAGCCTAGTTTCATATCTAACAATGATTTGATTTCCTATTGTACATTTAACTGCTTGACTGTCTTCTCTCTCCTCCTCTCTCTCCTTATCTGATTGCCCCTTCTATTTCCTTTTTATTTTTCCTCTCACCTCTTAATTCTCCAGAACAAGAAGATGACATTGCTTAAAAAATGCTTCCCTTAAGGCTTTATATTGCCTGTTCTTCCTTTATAAATTAAGCATGTTTAAGCTTTTGCTTGGCCTCTGAGAGTTTCCCCTGAAACAAGTAAGTTATGTTAATCATGTCATATTAGTTTTTGTTTCTCTGTGACCCTTGATTATTTGCTTTCCTTTCCTCTGTGAGTCAAAGGCACTGGGTTGTTTTTTTTTTTTTTTAAGATTTTATTTATTTGAAAGAGAGAGCACAAACGTGGGGGAGTGGCAGAGGGAAAGGGAGAAGCAGACTGCCATCTGAGCAGGGAGCCCCACACGGGGCTGGATCCCAGGACCCCACGATCATGACCTGAGCCAAAGGCAGATGCTTCACTGACTGAGCCACCCAGGCGCCCTTGGATATTTTTAAGACATTATTTGGAGTCTTTTGATTATAAGACATACTGAGAAAATGATTTGGTAGAGGAGATATTAAATTTATGACAAAATACCAAGATCTGCTTGTCTTTTTGCCTCTTTCTAGGTTTTGACAGATATCACCAAAAGAAATTCTTGTTAGCTGAAACCCAGGTAACTTAGGTGCCAAAGCTTTATTTACCTCATCAGTGGAGGAATCCGTCAGCGCAGCACTGCTGCTCGAGGACAATACCAGAATGTCGTGTGTGTCATCTGTCTCTCCATCCTCAATAAGGGAAGTTGGCGCTGGAACAAAAAGATAAGATGGGTGCTCGACTGGCATCACAGTCAATAAAACCATCGTCCCTGGGGCTACTTCTCTACTAGCTAGGAGTGATTTGTACCTTATCAGTTTTCTACAGATTTCTATAAATTCTGCAGATTTTCTACAATTCCTATAAACCCATGGGCTCCGGGACCTCATCCCGAAGAAATCATGCCAAAGTCCCATCCCCTGAGAGCAGTGCTGCCCACTAGAACTTTCTGTGATGATGGACATCTTCTATGTCTGTGTGGCCCAAGATAGGAGCCGCTAACCACATGCGGCCCTTGAGCACTTAAAATGTGGCTAGTGGGACTGAGGAACTGGACTTTTTTTTAATGTTTTGTTTTAAAATAGATTTAGTTATACAGAAAAGTTATAAATAATACAGAGCTCTCATATACCCTTCTCCTAGCTTCTCTTAAATGCGGACGTCCTCCACAACCATGGAACATTTATCAAAACTAAGAATGTCCCTCGATTTGGGTTTGCTTGGTGCTTACTCATGAAGGGGCCGAGAGTGGATTCGGGGGAAGAGCCCCACAGAGGTGAGGGGCCACCCTTCCCATGGGGGCCTGTCTGGCAGGAGGCTGTCTTGCCATCCAGCGCTCCGTGCTTCAGGAGCAAGTCACAGATCCAGCCTGGCGTCCTGGGGAGGGACTTCCCCTCCACCTCTTGGAGCGGGAATATCAAAGAATTTGTAAGTTAAAACTTATGTAAGTTAAATATGTAAGTTAAAACTGCTGAGTGGTGAGTAAATATTTGTGGGAACATACTTTGACGCTATGCAAATTTCCTGTTTCTTCTCAGTTCGCCCATTAATTTAATTAATTTATTTTTTAGATTTTATTTATTTGACAGAGAGAAAGAGCACTATCAAGGGGAGCAGAGGGAGAGGGAGAAGCAGTCTCCCCACTGAGCAGGAAGCCTGACGTGGGATTCAATCCCAGGACCCTGGGATCATGACCTTAGCCGAAGACAGCCGGTTAAGTGACTGAGCCACCTGGGCATAGCCTCACCTGTTAATTTTAGCCTCCATTTGTGGACCTCACTTGCAGCAATTAAGACTGAGGTGTTGTTCCCTTCCTTCCTTCCTTCCTTCCTTCCTTCCTTCCTTCCTTCCTTCCTTACAATTTTATTTTTAAGTAAGCTTTACACCCAGCACGGGGCTCAAACTTAAAACCCCAACATCAAGTTTTTTGCTCCACTGAGCCAGCCCGGAGCCCCAGGGATGATGTGTTCTAAAGGTGATCTTCTATTTCCCTCATTCCTTCTATGTTTGTTAATTGGAATTCTGTAAGGGCATTTGCCCTTTCTCCTCCATTTATTTGTTTCTATCACTACAGACTAGTGGATTTTAGTTTGTTTTTTTTAAATATTTTTATTTATTTATTTGACAGAGAGAGAGATCAGAAGTAGGCAGAGAGGCAGGCAGCGAGAGGGGAGGAAGCAGGCCCCCCACTGAGCAGAAAGCCCGCCGCGGGCCTGGATCCCAGGACCCTGAGATCATGACCTGAGCCGAAGGCAGAGGCTTTAACCCTCTGAGCCACCCAGGCCCCTGTGGATATTAGTTTTATTCTTTAGAAGGACACATGATCATCTTTTTGCCTTATTTCCCAGCTTGGGGGTAATATTTCTAATAATGGTAAATATGTTCTGATATAAGACAGTCAAAAAGAATGATAGATGACCATCGCTGCGGGTGTTTTTGGAAAGATTGACCAAAACACTGTTATTGAAGGCTACAATATGTAGAAGCTTAGGAGTCCCTTGTGGGACTGAAGGAGAAAACCCCATAAGACTGAGAATGAGAATTCCACAGCTGAGTTGCATGTCTCAGAGTCCTAACCTCATCCCCCCTGATACAAGAACTTGGGAAAATCGTACTGTCTCTTTGGGCCTCAGACTCCCCCCAGATAAGATGAAGGTGTTGGTCAACTCAGGATCAGTGGTTCTCAGGCTTGAGTGTGCACAGCAATCACCGAAGTTTGATTAAAACCCAGATCACTGGCTGCACCTCCCAAGTGATCACCAGGTGTGAAGGGGGGCATGGCTGTGCACTTGTCTGCCACACGTTGCCAGATGACGCCGATGCCGCTGGTCTGGAGACCACGCTTTGAGAACCATTAATCCAGAGGATCTCAAGAACCATTCACAACTTTGGACTCAACATTTGTTCAAATGGTAAAATCTTTGGCCCTGGCTCTGAAAGTGTCGTGGGTGTGATGATGGAACAGGACTTTGCAGGAACAGAGGCACTGGGAATCCAGAGCGGGACCATGCCGAAGACCCCTGAGGGACTGCTGGGTACCAGGCATGCCATTCCATGCTTCTGAGCCCTAGTCACTGCTCAGAGAGGGACAGTCCCACCCCTGAATAGCTGCGTTGCCTTGGGCAAGTGGCTAAAGAACTCCTTGCCTCAGTTTCCCCACCTATAAAAAGAGGACAGTGATGGTGCTTATGTGACCTAGCATAAAGAAAATGCCTGATAAATGGTTGTTGCTGCTGGAATTACTATTATTTCCTACTGAGTCCTTTTGATGGGGAAAAGCACCAGTGAGAGCAATGGTCTCGGCTTTCACAGCATGTCTGAAGCTCCCTCAACCCCAACAGCTCCCATCTTAGATTCCCAGCCACTCATTTTAACCCCCTCACAAAATCTAAAACAGGTTATGAGAAAATTCAATATAATTTATTAAATAATTCCCAAGGGCTCCTTCAAGGAGCATTAACAACTCTCAATACAATAAAACCAATAAATTAATGTAGGTGCCTCCTCCTGCCTTCACAGAGACCTAATGAGGATAAGATTTAAGTCCGCAGGAGAAAAACATTCTATAAATACTAAGAGTAATAACGATGATATAACCTGAAGTCTTTTCAAGTTAATTCACACATTTATACTTCAGTCCTCCCAAGACTAGCCCACCTGGGCATTCATTGAGATTGTTCATTGGAATAATTTACTTGAAAACTCAGAGCAGAGTTGTCACCCATGGCTGTCAGTCATGTCATCTCACTCCAAAAGGAATAGGTTCCACCCGATGGCCTTGCACGACCTACTGGAGTCGAGGGTTCAGTGAGGCAACCACACGGTCCAGGCAAGCCGAGAACTGTTGTAAAATCGTCAAGATGAAGCTTTTACTTTCAAAGGTATCTGCAGGCACAGAAACTTTTGTCTCTGGCTTGTGTTGAAATTTGAGTTTGTCGAGCTGTTCTGTGATTTTATCAATCATGTTCTTATCTGATAATGGTCTGATCGCCCTGAAATAAGGCAGGATGGCTGAGCTGTTGATTCGTAGTGGTTGAGAATCAGAGGTGAGACATGGCAGCAAGAAATGGTTGGATTTCGGCACCCCTATTTCTTTCTTCAGCTGTAGAATGAGGAGGAGAAAATGGTGAACATTAGGTTTGCAATAACAGCCAGAAGCCCCAACGCTAACATCTGAATGCTCCCTCTGTGATGGGCTGGGGTAGGGGAGTGTGTCTCCCTGCCTTCTCTTGTAATAGGTTCCACGGATCTGTGAGGCCATAATCATCACTATTTCCCTTCCCAGAAGAAACTAAAGCTCCATTGGTTTGCAAAGCCAGCCCAGGATCAGGGGGCAGGTCCGGAATTCTAACCCATGTCAACTGTAATCCCAAAGACTATGTCAGTAACCGTGCTCCACCCTGCCTCCCCGTCCATCTGCCCAAACCTTTCCAGACCCCTGGAAATTTCTCTTAGGTGCTCAGGGGCTCAGAGAGCTGCAGAAGAGGAGAGCATCTGGGTTTCCATCCTGCTTCTTGCTCTTTGTGAATCTGTGTTAAAGCCAAAGTATCCTCAGCTCATCAAGAGGGTATATGCATGTGTGGAAAGGCCTCCAAGATGCCAGGAAGAGTTTTTCCAAACATACCATGGACTCCAGACCAGGCTTTCTCCTGTCCCTCTTCCCAAGGACTAAGAGCTTCTGGGTTCACCTGAAGTGCTAAGAACACCTTACCAGCCTAAACTGCCTAGTCACGTTGGCAGGTAAGTAGGTGTCTATAAAAACCAAGGCTAAGGTTTACAGGTCAGCGTGGAAGGGAAGGACCAGGCCAATTTCGTGAGTTGTTTCCAGGTTTTGGTTTTTGTTTGTTTAATCAAAGCTGCCTATGATGTTCTCTCTTGATCACAGCTCTGAGAAAATGAGAATATTCACCTTTATTCAGCCTCAAACTTTCCTCCCAGTGGGGTTGGGCTCAGAAGAGCCTCTGGTAGAAGCAGGCTGGGTCTTAATTGAACAATAAAGTAATATACAAATAGGCACTCAATTTGATAACTGTCCTTCTCTGCAGTAAGAGAGATTCTCTGTGACCCAGATGAGGATTTTAATATCCTGAATTCGCTGAGACCTCATGTATAGCTTCGGTTGATATTTGTGTCTCCCTAGCAGGTTCCTAAATGGTCAGGCACGGTGGCCCGTCTCTAGGGATGTGCCTCTGGCAGGAAAATCCATGTCATATTACTGTGAACCACATATGTTGGGGATGAACAGACCTGCTAAAGCAGACTACAGTACATTAGAAGTTGTTGAATTTCAGGCTGTCTGGGCTAATCTCTGCCTCCAACCCTCATAAAAAGTCCATCATAGCCTGCCTTGTTGTTCCTGTCCCTTTCTGGTGTATCCACAGCCCTAGCTTCAGGTCTGAAAAGAGGAGGCTTCTTCTGAGGGCAACAGAAGGCATTTTAAAGAAATGGCCCAGAAAAGAAATCTGGAGGGCACTTACGTAGTTTTCCAAAAGTCCCTTCGACAAGGGCTGTAATTCCAAGATGATTTTCCGAACATCACTTGGTCGTAGCTGATAGGTGGGCATTGCATGGGAGGTTGGCGAAGTTTCCATACAACAGAGTAGGAACAGGGCAACACTGGCGGGTCCTGGAGAAAGAGAACGAAGCCGTGAGACACATAGACACTGCCAGCCCGCCCCAGGTGCCACCACCACTGGCTGAGTCCCTCCAGAGTCTTCCCCTCTTTCTAAGGAGTCAAGGCCATCCCCACAGATGGGCAGCAGGACCCAGAAGTACCTGGGTGAGAGAGCATGGTGAGAGAGCACGGACAGCCTGCTTGCCTGCTTCGGCAACAGCCTCCAGTCAGATGCGCTCGCCATGGTCCTCAGGAGATATATAAAGGGCTACTCGTGGGGAAAGACAATGATCAGCGTCCCGCCCATGGCAAATCATTGCTCAGCTTTTCTCCAGAAAACACTCAAAATTCTGCGGCCCAAGATTGGGCGAAATCAGGGCTGGAAGGAAGCGCTGAGGTTACCCTCAAGGTGGGCAGATGCTTGACTCAGTACAGACACACACAGGAAGGCACACACAGTCTTTGCCATTTCTTCTGGGAAAAAGCTTATTGATTTGACTAGAAGAAATTCCGAAGCCCAGATATGATAGACATAACTCCCCAGGAACAGGTGATTTACAGGAGCTGATGGCCAGTGCCCCACAGAGGGAATTTCTGGGGAGGTCACAGTTAGTATGTGTAGGTGTCAGGCTGGCATGAGGTTTTCAAGACATATTACCTTTGTAAATTTCTCTTTTTTTAAAAAGATTTTATTTATTTGACAGAGAGGGGGAGAGAGACGACAAGTAGGCAGAGAGGCAGGCAGAGAGAGAGGAGGAAGCAAGCCTCGATCCCAGGACCCTGAGATCATGACCTGAGCTGAAGGCAGAGGCTTTAACCCACTGAGCCACCCAGGCGCCCACCTTTGTAAATTTCTGAAGCATTCCCAGACCTATGCTAGTGCACAGGGATGGCCCCAAGAACCACGGTGAATGCCGGGAGTCAAAGACCTCGTCTCCACTCTCTTTGGCTGTGAACATCGTTGGATTCTCAGCTGTGCCTTGGCAACAGCAAGGCCTAGAACCAGAGTCTGTGCTCCATGGAGATTTGTTGAAGGCACTTACTCCTATTTTGAATGCCAGCATTGACCAGGAACTCTTCTAGGGTCTTGGGAATGGTGGCAAAGGAATTAAACAAGGTCCTTGTCCTGCTACAGCTGGTGTTCTAGCAGGCAATAGGCAGACAGTAAGCAATGAGAATAACAAGAAGGTGTAAGATAGTGATAAGTATGAAAAGGAAGCAAGATGATGGGATACAGTGAGGGTGGGTGAGATACTCTAAGTCAGGTGATGAGGAATAATGTGTCTGGGGAAGTGTCTGCTGTGGGAAGATCTAGGGAAAGGGTGATCCAAGAGTAAGGGACCCTAGGGGCGCCTGGGTGGCTCAGTTGGTTAAGCAACTGCCTTCAGCCCAGGTCATGATCCTGGAGACCCGGGATCGAGCCCCACATCGGGCTCCCTGCTTGGCAGGAAGCCTGCTTCTCCTTCTCTCACTCCCCTTGCTTGTGTTCCCTCTCTGGCTGTGTTTCTCTCTGTCAAATAAATAAAATCTTTAAAAAAAAAAAAAAGAGTAAGGGACCCTAGTGCAAAAGTGAGCTTGGTGTGGCCAAGAATGGCAGCTGGAACAAAATGAGAGACAGGGAGGATGGTAGGGAAGTAGGCAGAGGCCGGGTCGCAGAGGACCTTCTGAGGCCGTGATGAAGAACTTGGACTTTATCCCAAGTGTGACAAGGCACCACTGGATGGCTCTACGGAGGGGAATATAGAATCTAGTGTACTTTCAGAAGTGAGAATGAGAGAGGCTGCTAAGTGGAGAGTGGATTGTGTGAATGCAAGATGGAAGCAGAGGACCAGTTGGGAGGCTATGTGGCTGTCCAAGTAGAGATGATGGTGGCTTGAGCCAGGGAGAGCGGGTGAGGACAGAGTCCACAGAAGCGGCTGACGGACTGAATTATGTGGAGCTGAATCCAAGACAGGAATCAGGGATGACTCCTGGGATTTTGATGAAGGAACTGGATGGTTGATATACAGAGAGGAAAAAGAAGTCTAGGGAAGGCAAACTGAGAATCCTGTCTGGAATGAGTTAAGTTCAAGATGCCCATTGGACATCTACTCGGTGTCAAGTTAAGTCACTGGCTAGGAGTCAAGAGCACAGGGACAAGTCAGCCTGGGGCCATCAAGAGAACCCAAGATGCACATGGAAGAGATAGCTGGGAACCCCCTTCCACCCTTAACCCCAAGTCCCCCTCTAGCCCCTGCTGTCTCTTTCGTCTTCTTGTCCAAGCTTCTTGACAGAATGATCTACACATCCTTTTGCTTTACTTCCCAAACCAGCACAATATGGTTTTACCATAATATTAATTTATTCAAAGTCCTCCAGCAAAGTCCACGGCAGGCAGAATTTTGCCCACATGACTTCCACCCTCTGATGTTTACTCCCATGATTTTATTACATTACCAGGACTTTGCAGATATATTAGTCAGCTGACCTGAAGATCGGCAGTTTGCCAGGTGGGTCCAATGTAGTTACACAAACCCTTAGAAACAAAGAGGAAAGCAGAGAGACTCGAAGCATGAGAAAGACAGCTGGCATTGCTGTTTTGCAGAGGGAGGCGCCAGGTGGAAAGCATGAGAAGAAAATGAATTCCGCCAAGAACCAGCGAGCTGGAGGAGGACCACGGGCCCCAGCTGAGAACCACGGCCCCAGCTCCTACTCTGACTTCACGCTGGTAACACCCTGAGCAGAGAATCCAGTGACTCCACTCCGGGCTTCTAACTCACAGAAACTGTGGGACGGTAACTTTGTAGGTTTAAAGTGCTGAGTTTCTGGTATTTGCAATGGAAGCAACTGAGAACCAATATAATCACCAGTGGCCTCATGTTATCAGCATTACTGGGTTCTTCTCAGCCTTCCTTTTGACCCCTCCGTGACATGCAGTAATGCCAACCACTTCCTCCTTCTTAAAAACCTCTTTTTCTTCCTATTCCATGACAATATTATCCTGACACATTTTGGCCCTCCGACAGCGCCGCCTCGGGCCAAACCATCTTCCTGCCTTGTCCTTTAATAGGGGTGTCTCCAAGGGCCCCACCCTTGATCCATGAGCTTCACACTTTAATGCCGCTCTCTTTCAAACTCCAGATCTAAATGTCCAACTGCCTAATGGACATCTCCACCTGAATGCCCCACCCTTGGCACGTCCAAAACCCAGGGATCTGAACCAGGGCAATGATGGTTGTGGAGATGAATGGATGTGAATGGGCTGGGGAAGTCTGTACGAGGCAAAATTCACAGGAGACGGTAGTTGGTTGGATATGGGGATGGTGGAAAGGGAGGAGGTGAAGACTGCTTCTGGGTCTGTGGTTTGGGCAACTGGATGATGCAGGTGCTACAAACAGAGAGGACCACGGGGCTCAGGTGAATGAAGAGTTCGGTTTTGACATGGTGAGTTAGAAGTGTCATGGAACTCTCAGGTGAAGATGTATGGTGAGTCATTAGGCATTTAGATTAGCAACATGAAGGAAGGAACTAGAGGCATGGCTGCCACGTCTGTGTATTGTGGCATCTTTGGGTGCCATCTGTACACTGTGGTTGAAAAAACTGTAAGCCTACAAGAGATAAGCAATGAGAGACATGCGAGGTAAGTGTGGAGGCCAGTGGTGCACCTCTGTTCACAGAACAGAGAGAAGGAAATGACAGTCTAAAGTGCTGGGAAGGCAGTCTCGAGAGGGAGAAAAATGTACTAGAAAAACCAGTCATGGAGCAAAATGAAAAGTGGTTTTCAAGAAGGCGGATGTGATCAGCACCCTCACAAACCATGGAGAGGTCAAATGAGATAAAGGCTGAAGAGAGGCACTGGGTTTGGCGACATGAGGTCACTGGGATCTTTGCTGGAGGAATCTGAATAGGTAGCTGGGGGAGGAAGCTAGGCCGCGGCGGTGCACGCAGACCGCTCTGTCAAGAAGCTTGAATAAGAAGAGGAAAGAGACAGCAGTGGTTGGAAGGGCATTTGTGGTGGAAGGGCATTTGTGGTGGAAGGGCATTTGTGGTGGAAGCTGTTTCTTCTGTTGGGTGTTAAGTTCTGCAGACCACCCAGGGTGGACCTTGTCCCTGGGCTCCTGACTCCTATCCAGCGGTTGACTTGACACGGAAGAGATATCAGTGGTTATCTTGAACTTGATTCATTCCAGCCAGGACTCTTGATTTCTACTCTCCAGACTTATTTGCCCTCATGGCATAGCAACCACAGTTGTTTCATCAAAATCCCAGGAGTCATCCCTGATTCATCTCATTGATTTGTTTATATCACTCATGAATATTTGTCTTATTCTTTAAAAGGACATGTGGCTCTTTTTTTATTTTCTTATAGCCCAGTTTTGGAGAATTTTTCTAGTAATAGTAAAGGCATTCTGACAGAAGGCAGTCAAAAAGGATGATAGATGTCTACCACAATGGGTGTTTTTGGAAGGATCACATCAACAAATTAGACTTCCTCAAAGTTAAAAATGCTTGGTCTTCTAAAGACCCTGTTTAGAGGATGAAAAGACAAGCATAGACTCGGAGAAATATTTGCAAATCACAAATATGACAAAATATATAAAGACCGCTCAAGCTCAGTTTTATTAGGATTAGGCAATTGTTTCTTCAAAATGACACCAAAAGCACAAGCAACATAAGAAAAAATAGATAAATTACACTTCGTTGAAATTAGAAACTTCTGTGGGTAAAAGGACACAATCAAGAAATTGAAAAGACAACCACAAAACAAGAGAAAATATTTGGAAATTATATGTAAAAGAGGGGGGCTGATAGCTAGAATATATATAACAAGAAAACTCTTTTATAACAACAATTAAATGACAAAAAAATTTTTAAATGACTAAAAGATTTGAATAGGCATTTCTCCAAAGATAATCAAATGGCCCAAGAGCACATGAAAGGATGCTCAATATTATTATGAGTCAGGCATTTAGGAAATTGCAAATAGGAACCACAATGAGATACATCACACCAACCAAGATGACTATCATTGAAAAAAAAAAAAAAGAACAGGGGCGCCTGGGTGGCTCAGTCGGTTAAGCGACTGCCTTCAGCTCAGGTCATGATCCTGGAGTCCCAGGATCAAGCCCCACATCAGGCTCCCTGCTCGGCGGGAAGCCTGCTTCTCCCTCTCTCACTCCCCCTGCTTGTGTTCCCTCTCTGGCTGTGTTTCTCTCTGTCAAAACAAACAAACAAAAACAGTAGAGTAATAGGTGTCGGTGAAGAGATAAAAGGTTGGAATCTTCATATATTGCTGAGCGAAATGCAATGTGGCGCGGCTTCCGAGCTAAAGGGTCTGGCAGTTCCTCAAAGTGTTGGGTACAGAGTGGTCATGTGACCCAGCAGTTTCACTCCTAGGTATCTACTCAAGAGGAATGAGAACATCTGTTGACACAAAGATATATAAGGGCAGGTTGAATGCAGCGTAATTCATAAGAGCCAAAAAGTGAAAACAGCTGAAATGCCCTTCAGCCGGTGGATGGGTAAACAAAATGTGGTCTGTCCATACTATGCAATATTATTCAGCCATAGAAAGGAATGAAGCACTGATACACGCTATAACATGATGAACCTTGAAAGCATGCTGCTAAGTGAAAAGAGCCAGACACAAGAGGACAAATATTGTATGGAATACAATAGAAGAAGCACTAATATGGAATACTTAGAAGAAGCAAATCCAGAGAGACAGAAAGCCTGTTAGTGGTTACTAGAGGATAGGCCTATGGGGGAGTGAGGATTGACTGCCTAGTGGGTATGGTGTTTCCTTTGGGGTGAGGAAAAAGTTGAAAATCAGATAACGCTTATAGTTGCAGTATGAATATAGTTGCGTTGTGAATATATTAGAAATCCCGAGATTGTCTATTTTAAACAGGTGAATTTAGGGGTTTGTAAATTGTATCTGAATAAAGATGTTGCATTTCCAAATTATAGGAACCAGAATCATCTTATCCCATTTATTTGTCAAACCTGTGCCCAGGAACCCTTACTATTTGGCCAGCAGTAGGCTAGATGCTAGATGCCCTGAGAATGGAGCGATGAATGAGATTGTTTCAGTCTAAAATGGGATCTTGGTGCTAGAATGGTTATATATGCAAACAGTGATTAAACCCGTGACTCAAAAAAAACAAAACAAAAAAACCCCAAAAAACCCCCCATGACTCGGGTTAAAGAGATCCACATTGGATTCCACTGGCTAGACTCTTGAGATTGTTCGACCTTGGGCTCATTATTCCTTTCTAGATCTGTCAAATGGGGATGATGATTAGCATTTTGTTCATATGGGAAGCGCTCTACATCTGTTAGGAGCTACAGCCGATACAGGGCCCCCTTCCCCCCCCCCGCCCCCCGGGTTGCGGTGGGAAGTGTACTAGTATCCCATTTTACAGCTGCAAGCACAGATGGGTCAGAAGAGAAAACACAGGTCGTCCTCGCCTGAATCAGGGTCTCAGATTCCCGGTCGGGAAGAGTCTGCAGACACTTGCTAGTCGCGGGTTTCGCTAGCGCCTGAGTGCCGCGCGCCGCCCACTTCTCCTCCGCGGGGAAGAGCGCTCGCGCGCGCTTGTGTCCCACCGGTTGCCTAGCAACCGGCTAGGCGGGGCGCCGCGCGGCCATGGAGAAGCCGGGTGGGACCCTGAGCGCCGCGGTCCGGGAGCACCTGAGGCGCTTGTGTCTGCGCGAGTTCCCGTGCGGCACCGGCAGCTGGGTGCGGACCCCGGCGGGGGCGTCCGGACGAGAGACTCGGGGTTCAGGGGAATGGACGGGACGGGACGGACGGGGGGGTGGTGGGCTCGGCCCCAGCGGCCTCCAGCCGCAGGAGATGGCTGATCTGGAGAAGCCTGAGGGGAGGGTTTGGATCTGGGCATTTAGGGGGCGGCCTGACCTGGGATGGAGGCTGGGACACTGCAGGGGCAGACGGGATGTCTCCCCCGCAACGCCCCCCACCCGGACTGTGGGCCTGACCCAGAGAGGAGGGCAGGACCCCCATACTGAGCACATCAGGCTGATCTGAGGTAGGGCTTCCCAACCTGTTAAAGACACCAGTGGAGTGCAGGGCTTTTGACCGAGCTTCTCGATCTCAGGTGCTCCAGAGCACCTAGTGAGAGCCCCCCAGGCCTGAGCCCGCCCTCTTAGGCCTGCAGAGGCTGGTGAGTCTGGAGGAAGTGGCTTCCTCCCTCCTTTCCTGTCTCCTTGTCCCTAAGGCCAGAAACACTTCCCTTCTAAGGCTTCTACCTGGAGACCAAGTGGTGGTGGCACAGGAGGGCTAGAGCAGGTGTGTGTCTGCACCCCTCCCCCCCCAGCTGGGTGCTCTTGCTGGGGCTGAGGAGTATGACAGTGACAACTGCCACCCCGCAGATGTGCACAGGAGTATCTTGAGGGTCTGGAATGTTTCCCTCCCACTTGCTGGAAAGCTGGCAACCCCCCCCCCACACCGGTAAGGCACTAAGGGGAGGTCAGTGTCCCCCTTTTCATAGAAGAAAAAACCAAGACACCAATCAAGGAACTAATTCATTTCTTTGTTTCATCAACAAACCTTGTTGCACACCTAGTGTGTGCACCTAGCATCTGTGGGGAGCTTTGAGGTTGCACCAGTGTGTCTCGGGAGTTTCCTGGAGGAAGGACTAGGAGAAAGTCAACTCTGGGACTCATCCTTTCATCATCTGCTGTGGCATCTAAATTCTGAATTCATATTTCCAGCCTTGCCACTTCTTCCTCAAAAACCTTTCCTTGCTTAATGCATCCCTCAGATGGCCTTTTGCACCCCCTGGTTCTAGTACATAAATCTTTCTGAAATGTTTGGTTGCTTTCCCTGGCTTGTTCAACATTCCCAGCTTGAGTAAACTCCTAGAGGCAAATGTAGTTCTTGGTCTGTAGTTCTATCCATGGCTAATAATCAGTCAAAATTATTGATTACTCAGTGTCTAAATGTCTAAACTCTTTGCTCCTGATTGTCCTATCTTATGAGCTGCTCTCTTTGGGGAGGGTCTCAAATCCTGGAGAGGGCTCAGTCACTGAGTAGCGAAATTCTCCTCCTGTATCACTGCAGAATAAGTCACGCTTTCTTCCTCGAACGTGGCGAACATGGAAGGAGCTGGTCCCCAGAGACGAGGAGGCCGGGAACCCTGGGGAGGAGCCCGTGGAAGCACTCCTGGACCTGGTCCGCAGCCCCCACTCACCCTGGGCTCTGCCTGAGGGCTCTAGCACAGAGGACCATTTTCTGAAGGAACTGGCCATCCAGAATCCGCTGGTGCTCAAAGACACCTTCTTCTACTCCTACTTCAGGTCCCTACGGGTGGTGGACAAGCAGGTAAGGGCTGGGAATTGCTGGCAGGGAGGCCTTTCCCTCTACAGAACTGTAGAGTCCTTAGGGTGGGACCTCAGTGTTAGGTGGGAGGAAGGAGGGGAAGGTAGCTGTGCCCCTCCCCTCAGGCTTCTCCAGATCAGCCATCTCCTGCGGCTGGAGATTAATTTCAGCAGCCCCTCCACCAGGTAGGGCCAGTGGCTCATTTGTTGTGTGTCTTCTCTCCCTGCCCCTCTCCTCCTGAGGGGTCATCCAGGTGTGTCTTGTATAGCTGACTTCTCTACACCTTGCAGTCGGCGCTCCTGGGTCCTAGGAGAGAACTTTAAAGTGTCTGTATTGGTTTTGCTTAAACTGTGGGGGCCCTGGGTTAGGGAGGATTGACATAGTAAATTAGTTTCTGTTACGAAAAAGCCTTCTTCGCTTCTACCAAATACCAGAGCCCCGAACTGCAAACTCAGCCTTCTGCCTTTGCTTCTCCTTCCCCAGAGAAACTGTGACTTTACACAGTACTGGGCATGGGGAGCGGGAGCCACTGCTACCAATTTGCCCAGGACCTTCCTGGTGTCAGCTCTCAAACTTTTGTGTCCTGGGCACCCCTCAATCCTGGGCAAAGTGGCACAGTCAGCAGGAAGGGCCCTACTGTCTTTGAGACCTCGGAACTTCAGGTCTGTGCGTCAGCTAGAGATTCCTTATGGCCTCCGGGTTCACTGTGGCCCAGGGGGAGACAGCAAAGAACATGGCATCCCTGCCCCTGGGAGCTCACGGTCCAACAGGACACTGAGCTGAAAGTTGGACAACACCTCCAAAGGGCAGAGTGAGGGTGAAGAGGTGAGAGCGCCCTGCGGGGGTTGAGGCGCAGGGATCCTGGTGGGGTCCTGCAGGAGAGCAGCTCAAGAGGTCAGTTAGGGAGAGGAAGAGGGTTGGCAGGTGCGAGGTGACTCCCTCAGGAGGGGAAGTGGCCAGCTGTCGCTGTCCCCCTGTGGATCCCATTTCCGCTCCACAACTGCCTCACCCACGATAGCTCTTAGCTTCCTGATCTCCCCTTCCAGGTGAGCCTGGTGGATAAAGGTCTCCTGAAATTTCTGAAACTTGAAGAGTTGGTACTGAGTGCCAATCAGATCAAGGAGATTGACGCTGTCAACCTGCCCCCGACCCTGAAGGTAAAGGAGCCCAGGCTTCAGGTAGCGTCTTCGTGCTTCGTGCCCTGCCCCCACCTGGTCCAGCCGTCCGAAGGTTCAGCCAGCGTGGCCATATGCCAAGGGCCGGCCCCCTTTGGAGAGGGAGGCCAGATTCCTCAGCAAAGTGAGATTTCCTTGTGACCCAGCAATGCCATCTCTAGGCATACGCCCCAAAGAATTGAAGACAGGGACTGGGATTCTCGCAGCCAAAAGAGGGGCCAACCCGAACGTCCATCAGCACATGAGTGGGTAAACAAAATGTGGTCTCTCCTTCAGTGGGATGTTACTCAGTCATAAAAAGGAATGATTCAGGACACAGCACGGAGGAAACTTGAAAACATTGTGCCGAATGAAAGAGGCCAGACCCAAAAGGTCACATGTTAGGTGATTCCACGTGCATGCAGTATCTAGAAGAGGCAAATCCACAGGGACCGAAAATAGAGCAGAGGTTACTAGGGCAGGGGTGAGGGCGGTGGGGAGTCATTGCGGTACAGGGCAGGCACCCGCTGTGATGGGTACAGAGCCGTCCCGGGCGATGAAAACTTTTGGAAATAGGAGCGGTGATGGCTGTGCAATGATGGGACTCCACTGAACACCACTGAATGGGACACTTAGAAGTAGGGAAAATGGCAAATCATATATATGTTGCCACAATAAAAAAAAAAAAACAAAAAACCTCATTTTAAGAAAAGCTAGTCCAGGGGCGCCTGAGTGGCTCAGTTGGTTAAGCGACTGCCTTCGGCTCAGGTCATGATCCCGGAGACCCGAGATCGAGCCCCACATCGGGTTCCCTGCTCGGCGGGAAGCCTGCTTCTCCCTCTCTCACTCCCCCTGCTTGTGTTCCCCCTCTAGCTCTGTTTCTTTCTGTCAAATAAATAAATAAAATCTTAAAAAAAAAAAAAAAGAAAAGAAAAGCTAGTCCAGGCTTTATTATGAGTTTTCAGCTAAGCATATCAACATGGTCTCAATTGTATTTTTTTTTTAATTTTTATGTATTTATTTATTTGAGAGAACGAGAGAGAGCATGAGATGGGGCAGAGGGAGAAGCAGGGAGCCTGCTGCAGGGACTCGATCCCGGGTCTCTGGGATCATGACCTGAGCCGAAGGCAGTCTCAACCAACTGAGCCACCCAGGAGCCCTGAAAATGGTCTCAATTTTAAATTAAATGTGGAAATTTGTAGATTTCGTGGCAGAAGGGACTCAGAAATGTGGCTCAGTGCCAGGCCTAGGAAGAAACCAGGTGAGGCCTCGGAGCAGAAATCCAGGAGTGCACTGTTATCCTCCAGATGAGTCCCTACTCCAGTCAGGGACCCTTTGGCTTTCCCGAAGACAGGATGCCGTGGGTTGGGCAGTTGCCCAAAATGCTGTGCCTGTCCCTATCCGCTCCACCATCACATTTTAACATTTTCTTCACAAATGGAAAAGACACTTTCCAACACCTGCTGCAAAAATATGTGTTCCCCATATTTTATTTTATTTTTTATTTTGAGAGAGTGACCAAGAGAGAGCGAGCATGAGAGGGGAGAGGGAGAGGGAGAAGCAGGCTCCTGCTGAGCAGGGAGCACACATGCGGGATGCAATCCCAGGACCCTGGGATCATGACCTGAGCCAAAGGCAGATGCTTAACCAGCTGAGCCACCCAGTCACCTCTTTCCCCATATTTTAAAGGGAGTCCAGGCTGGCACGGGGCGGCAGGGCAGGAGTACTTCTAGGTCCACCCCGCTGTTTCTCAGGGAGGGAGGGAGAGAGGAAGGAAGGAAGGAAGACAGACTCCAAGCTCACAGGCTCCATTCTTTCTGCCCCTCCCAGGTGCTGGAGCTTTACGGCAACAAGATGGGCAGCCTGGAGTGTCTGTGCACTCGCCCGCCCCCACACCTCCAGCACTTGGGGTTGGGTCAAAACAAGCTTCTGGGCCCCTTGGAAAGTCTCTATGTCACCGTAGACCACTGGTAACTCCAGAGCCCCGGACAGAAAGAGGGAGAAGGTCTTAAGCCTTAGGTTTGGGTCGTGCCTTGAAGAACTCAGCTCCGCTCTTTTCTTTCTGTTTTTTTTCTCTTTTGCCTTGCTCTTTTCTATAATAACTGCTGGTTGGATGCCAGCTCCAGACCTAGGATTCATGCCCCTGACTGAATAAGCAAAAGTTTCCCCTGAAGCCCAGGGAAGGGTAACAAGAGGTGGCGGGAGTGGGTCAGACTTTCTCGTTGAAGCTTTTGGAGCACGGCTGCTGAGCTCGGGCCCGGCTGACATCAGGGTGGGCAACAACTGGTGGTGGGCCAGTCTCGTGTGCTGGAGGAGGTCGAGGGGCAACCCTGCCCCCCCCCCACGAGAGGCCGTGAGCACGCCCACACCAGCTGCAACCACCCAAAGTCTGCAGCCTCACACCGTAGCCAGAGTGCCGTGTGTTCGGAGTTTTTATTTGGAAAACATGCCTTCTCTAAACCAAGGCAAGCTGCTTCATGCCAAGTGTGAGTTTTGTGAAAACATGGAAGTGAAACCTCTGTCTTTCACTGCCCTGAAATTCAAGGGATGGTGCCGTGTGCATGGATCGGTGTTGCTGATGTCTTCCCAGGCTTCTTGAAGACTGACATTGGATAAGGTCCATGTGCTGACCCCCATGAGATGTTCTTCTTCGGTCATTCCTGCTGACTGGCTAGCCAGCCTTGAGTCTCAGGCTGCCCAGGCCGAGGAAAGCAGGGCAGGAGGGGAGGTGAGGGGGCTGAGTTCAGTCCACTGGAGACCAGAGGCTATGATGTACTAATGAAATGCCCCTTGTGTTCTTCTTACTTCCCAGATCTGGCACCTGTTTGCTTTCTAGTTTGTGCAGTGGGGAGAGAACCCGTGCCCTCCTTCCTGGCCCTTTTTGCCAGACTGGGATGGAGGGTGCCTTCTTTCTCCTCATTGGCATGTTCTTCTTCACTCCTGTGCCCCCAAGACATGAATCACAGGGCTTCCTATGACCATGAGTCAGTCAGGCTTTGGAAGGTGTCCTCCAGTTTCACACACCCTCTTCCCAGGTCCCTATACTTACTGACCTCTTTTATGTCTGTCCACAGCTCCTCCCCATGTGGCTTCCTTCTGTCTTCCTTGCCAGTGTCAGTCTTTGTTGAGAACATTCTACATGCATGGTGTTGTATCAGGATCTATGAGTGGTACCCAGAGTGTCACTGAGAAGAAGAGATCCGTGTAAATGGAAGTCACTGCAAGCAGGATGTGACCAGGGCCATCTCTCTGTCACAGTGAGGATGGCAGTGTCATGGAGAGGGGCAGTAGAACTAAGAGGTTCTTCTTAGTGGGGGCAGACTTGAGTCAAGGGCAGCTAACTTGTGAGTTGAGGGTGGGCCGAGATGTCCCTCCCACCCTCAGCCCGGGCCTGCTATCTGTTCTGGACACAGGTGCTGGGGGGTGTTGAGCAGGGTGGCCTGACGCCTGACCACAGCTGCCTGTCCCCATTCCCACACTCACCCTACCTCTGGACTCCCACATGGTCCGGCTCCCCTTCTAGGCCCAACCTCGTCTCCCTGGACCTGAGCTTCAACGACCTGACGGACCTGCAGGGCCTGATCGCCAGCCTCAGCACCCTCCCACACCTGCGGCTGCTCGTGCTGCAGGGGAACCCCTTGGCCCTGGTGCCCTACTACCGAGGCTTCACCATCGACAGCCTGGCCCGGCTCTGCGTGCTGGACGACATCACTGTGTCTCCCAGTGAGAAGCACCATTTCCGGGGGCTCAGCCACAGTGGGGGTGAGGGAGCAGGTGGGCAAAGTGGGGAGGGGCTGGCAGCGGACCCCCCACCTCTGCACACCTGTCCACCATCCAGCTGGGTGGCCTGTCCCTGAAGCTCCCCATTTGGTCAGGGGTAGCTCACTTCTTGGTCAGAGTTCTTTCCCAGATTATTGATTCTTATAATTGGGATTTGGGGACAGAAGTGGTAAGGAGCCTGTGACCATCCTAGGCTAACAGGAAACATTCAATTTTTGTACTTTTGTGGTGGCTTGAGATCACCCCCTTGTGGCCCACACCACAAGCTGCATCGGAGCCTTCTCAAGGTCAGGGTGATGGAGTGCCGGTAATCATAGCTTCCGGTACTGTGTGCCAGACTGTGCTAAGGTAACATCGAGTCTTCATCTGCACCATCCTATAAAGCAGCTACTATCATTCCCATTTTATGAATGCAGAAAACAAGGCTTAAGAGGGGATTCTTACCAAATCACTGTGTTTGAACTTGGCAGAACTGGGATTTGAACCCAAGTCTGCAAACGGGGAAGCTCAGCCCCACCTGGAGGGGAGAACGCAGGGACTGGGCTGGGCCTGCCCTTTTCTGCTATCCCCCTCACTCTGCCCCTTCCCCTTGCAGACCTCTTGGCCCAGGAGGCCCAGTTCCTGGTGACTATTGGAAATGTCAAGGGCGTCCTGGATACGTCTATCCTGGACCCAGAACCGGGGCCTCAAGGCCCTTTTATCACTTACAGCTATTATGTGACCTATGATTTTGTGGAAGATGAGGAAGGAGAAGGAAGCACGTACAGTGGCGTGCTGGCTGAGGTGTGTGCCCCATGGGCTGCTCCCGGGAACTGGGGGGCACAAGCTGCACTTGACTGGAGGGGCTCTCCTGTGAGGCAGATCTGCTTCTTGGGGCCCAGAAAACCCCATTTCTCAGAGATTTCCGGTTCACACCCTACTCTGAGAAGGGAAGCTGCTCTATTCAGCCCCTTTCTTGCAGCTCCAGTTACTCTCCTCTGTTTACCTCCTTCCTTTGCCCTTGAAATACGAGCAAACGACCTCACAAGCAAGCAACATTTACAACCAGGCCGGTTGCTCCCCACCCCATGCCTCTTCTCTTCCATCGCCCTTCCCATGAAAAGCAGACCCGAGGGTATCACCCAACCAGGAGAGATGGGGGACACCCGAGCTCCTGCAGAAATTGTTACTGTTCTGACTCCTAACATAGACGTCTCAGAGAGGGCGAGACGGGCTTCTTAAAACTTCCTGCCGGAGCCAGCGTGTTCCTTAGGGCTTCAAGTTCACCGCGGCGCATACACCTGCTCCCGCACATGCGCGCTGCGCGGGAGCAGAAGCCGGCGCGCCCACAGCGCCCTAGCCGGGGTCCGGGTCTCTCCCGCAGATCGTCAAGCCCTCGCCCAGCACCGAACAACTGGGCGAGGACGTTCCTGAAGAGCCCTTGCGGGCGGCTGAAGACTCCTTGGAGTCTGGGCCGTCCACCCAGTCGAGAGAGCTGGAGAATTCGGTGGCCTCGGGCGGCTCGGGGCCACTGCCCAGGGTGTCGGACTCCGCGGAGGAGCTGGCTAAGCTGCGGCCGCGAATAGATCCCCGGCTCTGCTCCTCCCCAGGGTAAGGACGGAGGCCGCGCGGGAGCCGGGCCTGGAGGGGGGCCGGGGTCCCGCGCGCTCGGCCCGCGCCCCTTCCCGGCCCGACAGCGGAGCCGTCCCTGCAGGGTCCTTGGGGTCCCTTTGGGGCCGCTGCCCGCGCAGGTGCGGCCGGGTTCAGTGTTCGAGGCCCCGGGAGTCCTCCCCTTCCCCAGAGCGCAGCCGCGCATTCTTTCCCGACTGGTCAGGTGTCCGGAATGCGGGGCTTTCCTTAGTCAACGCAGAGGGGAGGGAGCAACAGCCCTGTCCCTCGGCCCTCACAGCTGAAGACCTTCTCAGTTTACTTTTTAATTGATCTGGAGTTTATTCTGGCCTCTGACACGTGGTGTGGACCTGAGTAGCAGGTTCTTTCCCACCCCCCAGAGGCCCACCTCGCGTGCATGTTTTATCTTATTTAATAAGGAACCTTTTCGGTGATGATGAATTTTACAAGAACTTAGAGTCACTTCTCATTTACTCTCAAAGCTCCATTAACTGATTTTGTAACTCATTGCAAAACATGGAGCCTGGTTTGGGGTTTGTTTTGTTTTGTTTTTTAAAATTTTATTTGATGGAGAGAAACACAGCTAGAGAGGGAACACAAGCAGGGGGAGTGAGGGAGGGAGAAGCAGGCTTCCCCCCCAGCAGGGAGCTGGATGCTGGGTTCCATCCTGAGACTCCAGGACCGTGACCTGAGCGGAAGGCAGAGGCATAAGGACTGAGCCACCCAGGCACCCTCTGTTTTTGTTTTTAAACAAACTTTCTGCTATCAGCTGGTGTTGTCATTTGACTCTTCTGACAACCAGAGCACAGAAAACGGAATTTGTGACTGAGTAATGAACTGAACCTTGGCCCCACGTAGATTTTGCAGCCGATGCCCTCCAGGAATTGGGAAAGCTAGTTTCTCTTGAAGCTAAAAGAGTTATTATTATTATTTTTTAAGGACTTAAAACCTCCACTGAAGGTAAATGATACAGGCTTGTGGAGAGTATGGGGGAGCTGCTGTGGGCCCTTGTATTGTGTTCCCAGGGCTGACAGAGCGAGGGAGGTGGCTATCCCAGCTGTCAGAAGAGGGGGAGCCCCCAGGCAGTCCCTAGCAAGGTTCCCCAGTCAGCCCCAGATGACAGTCTTGTGGTGGTGGCTGGATTTTTGTAAATAGTCACGAAAAAGTAGGAACCACAAATGATTCTGCTTTAGAAAAGTCAGTTAGAAAGTAAAGATTTCAGGGGCGGGTGAGCCGGCTGTGGGCACTGAGGGCTCGGATTGCATGGAACACTGGGTGCGGGGCATAAACAATGAGTCCCGGAACATTGAAAAAAGCAATAAATTATTATAAAAATTATTATTAAAAAAAGAAAGTAAAGATTTCTTTTCGTGTATCCATCAAACTCATCCCATAGAATGAATTACTGTCTTATTTATTTATTTATATATTTATGTATTTAAAGTAGGCTCTACACCCCACATGGGGCATGAGCTCAGGACCCCCAAGATCAAGAGTCTCATACCCTCCCAACTGAGCCAGCCGGGCACCCCAGAGTGAATTACTCTGACAAGTTTTGTGCACATAGTTCCATTTTTTCTTACACAGTCATGTAGAGGAACCTATATACTCCTACTATATAGTTTTTTTTTTTTTCCAGAAAATGAACTCATAGTCTGTGTCTCCGTTTGAAATGTGTTGATTCTGGGAGTGCCTGGGTGGCTCAGTCTTTAGGCCTCAGCCTTAGGCCGAGGTCATGATCCCAGAGTCCTGGGATCAAGCCCCGCATCGGGCTCCCTGCTCAGCAGGAGGCCTGCTTCTGCCTCTCTCACTCCCCCTGCTTGTGTTCCTTCTCTAGCTGTGTTTCTCTGTCAAATAAATCTTAAAAAAAGAAAAGAGAGAGAGAAAGAAAGGAATGTGCTGATTCTGCATGTGGCTGCGGACACAGAGACCTGTTCTATTATTTTTTTTAAAAAATGAGTCAATAAATAAATAAATGAGTCAAATGTAAGCCACATATACCGAAGTCACCACCTTCCAGCCGCATGATGAGGGTGCCCTAGGAACGCTGACCTTGACAAGAAACATGTCAGAACCTGCAAAGAGCCCTTAGGCTCCGCCCTCCTTCCCAGGGACCACTGTCCACCCAACACCGCTAACGGCGTGCCTCTCTTAGACCTTTCTATGAGTGGCATCGGGCAGTCACCCTGGGAGTCTGTGCTCTCGGGTTCCTGCACCCCTGTCATCCTGTGCCCTCCCCAAGGACGGTTCTCTTCAGCACCATCCGCAAGCCCTGGACTGACGTCATCCCCTGCAGCTACGCGATGCGGCACACCCTCCGGGACCTGGTGCCCCTCAAGGCCTTCCTGCTGGCAGGAACAACTGTGACCATCGTGGAGGAGAAGGTGGGTGACTGGGGTTCCCGTGCTCCACACATCGTGCCCCTTGTCCCGCCTTCCTGTCTCCCATCAGGGCGTCCCACAGCCCTGCTGCCTTGTTGGCGAGGTCTCAGTGCCTTTCCAGCAAGATCTCAGCCAGCCCCCTGGTGGTCTGCCTTCACTCGTGGCCACCTCGCTGTCCCCTAGATTCTCACCTGGCCTCTGGTGCCTCCGCCTGTCAACACTGTGTTGGCTACCAAGATTGGAAAAGGGGAGAAGGACAAGAAGGGCAAAGACAAGAAGGGAAAAGATGGGAAGGACAAGGCCGGGAAAGGGGAGAAAGAGACGGCACTGAAGGTATGGGCTGGGCGGTGGTGGTGGCCCGGGGTGCTCCGAGCAGTCTGTGCTGGGCCGTCCACTCTCCCGGCCTCTGCCCCCAGGAGCAGAAGGTGTTCAAGAAGGAGCTTCCTAAGGAGCTCCACCGGGACCCACCCATCCTGCGAGTCCTGGGCAGCGGCTTGGTGGCCCTGGAGCCCCTGCTGGTGGGGGAGCCACTGGTGTCCGAAGTGTGCAACTTCGGGGTGATCCGCACCGTGGAAACTGACAGGCTGACCTTTCTCAGGGTACAGGGGGCCCTGCCACACCGCTCCCCACCGAAACATGCTGGGCTGGCCTGGTCTGTGCAGGGCTCTGAGCCTCCCAACGTCCTTCAGAAGGCCTGGTGTTGGCAGAGTCCTGGGAGGCACAGGGAGGAGGGGGAGGAGGAGGGAGAAGGGGAGGAGGGGGAGGAGGAGGAAAAGGGAGGGGGAGGAGGAGGAAAAGGGAGGGGGAGGAGGGGGAGGAGGAGGAGGGCCTGCCCCTTGGCTTGCAGCCATGCCCAGCTCCCAGCTTTACGGGAACCAGCGCTGTGGGCAGCCTTCTCAGGTGTGAGGAGCCAGGCCAGTGGGCAGGTCAGGCCGCTCCTCCCTGGGAGACCTGTCCCCTCTGGGCCATGGGGGGGTGGGGATCTGCAGCCACCCCTTCCCTCAGCATCCGCCCAACTCCAGTAAGTCTCTCATGTGGTTCCTTCTCTCAGGATGCAAAGAAGAACAAGAACAAGAAAGCTAAAAAAGGTAAGAACTAATGACAGTAAATGAGAGTGGGGAATGTTTCCTGGGGACCTTAGTCTGTCCTGTGCGGTAACAAGCCGCAGCCCAAGGGGCTCATAAACAACAGACATCTATCTCTGGCAGCTCCACAGGCAGGGAAGTTCAAGACCAAGGTGCCAGTGTCGTTAGGTAAGGGCCCTCTCCCTGGCTCGTAGGCAGCCCCTTCTTGCTGCATCCTCACATGGTAGGAGTGTGGGGAGTCGCTGGAGCTTCTTTTGTAAGGATACTGATCCCAGGGCGCCTGGGTGGCTCAGATGGTTATGCGACTGCCTTAGGCTCAGGTCATGATCCCGGAGACCCGGGTTCGAGTCCCATATTGGGCTCCCTGCTCAGCGGGAAGCCTGCTTCTCCCTCTCTCAGTCCCCCTGCTTGTGTTCCCTCTCTCACTGTGTTTCTCTCTGTCAAATAAATAAATAAAATCTTAAAAAAAAAAAAAAAAAGGATACTGATCCCATTCACGAGGCTCTACCCTCATGACCTCATCACCTCCCAAGGCCCCACCTCCTAATACCAGTACTTCTGGGGGTTAGGATTTCAACATGTAAATTTTGCAAGGACACAAACATTCAGACCATAGTAGGACTGGGGAAGGATCAGCCTGATTTGGGGTGAAAGAAAAGGAAGGATGGAGAATCATATCTTCTGGGCAGTGGGAAGGCCCTGCCCACCCTAAGGACCCAACCCTCCACCTTTCCTGTGACCCTGAGACAAGGGCAGCTGGCTTTGGGTCGTGCTGAGGGCAGGAGAGGTGACTTGTAGTAGGAGGCAGCGAGGTGGCAGAAGGGGCTACTTTGGGCCTGGCCTGGGTCCTGCGGGCTCGGCCGTCTGCTCCCTGTTTCAGGCTGTTGGCCCTCTTCCCCCAGCGAGGAGTCTGGGCTTGGTCTCGGAGCAGGGGGCAGTCACTCAAATATCTGAGGTCAGTGAGCTTTGGAGTTGAGCTGCAGAAAGAACTGGCACGGGAGCGACAGGAGTCGCGGGCCCGGCTGGGAGGCGGCCGCAGTGCCAGGCCAGGTCGGAGCCGCCCTCTTCCAGACAGCCGGAGCCTGCACTCGGCCGGGGCCCATCAGTGGGTGAAAGCCGCGGCCGGACGTGGCCTTTCCATGCAGCGGAAAGGAACAGAGCACGGCCGGGGTAGAGCTGGAGGAACCTTGACAACATGGTGGCCAGGGAAGGCTGCCAGTCACAGAAGGCCACAAAGTGCGTGATTCCCAGGACAGAGGAATCCACAGGGACAGAAAGTGGATGAGTAGGGCCTGGGGGAGGGGAAGGGGAGTGACTCTAGTGGGTACAGGGTTTCCATGCGGGGGCGATGAAATGTTCTGGAATCATGGGAATGGTTGGACAACATGGTGAATATAGTAAAACCCACAGAACTGTACACTTAATAGTTAAAATATTGAGTATTATGAGTATTATGTGTTTTTTTTTTAAGATTTTTTTATTTATTTGACAGAGAGAGAGACAGCCAGAGAGGGAACACAGCAGGGGGAGTGAGAGAGGGAGAAGCAGGCTTCCCACCGAGCAGGGAGCCCGAAGCGGGGCTCGATCCCAGAACCTGGGATCATGGCCTCAGCCGAAGGCAGTCGCTTAACCAACTGAGCCACCCAGGCGCCCCATTATGAGTATTATGTTTATCTTAATGAAAGGAAATTTACCTAAAACAACAACAACACATATAGGTAGGAAATGCCGAGGGCCTGACCTGGAAGCCCACGGCAGAGGTGGTGTGGAGGGGACAGGTCTGAGAGCGACTGGGGGGGGGGGAGGCTGCACCTGGGAAGCAGAAGTGTGTGGAGCCACCCCCCGAGAAGTCCCCCCTGCCCCCCGCCGCCCCTTGTGCCCCCAGCCCCACCAGCCACCGCGGCCACCTTGCTGCACCTCCTTCCTCCCACGCAGCCAGTCTGCGGCCCGCCTGCGGCAGCCAGGGCCCTGTTGTTTGCAAGCCCTGCCCAGTCACTCCCCTGTTGGAATGTCTTCCATGACTTCCTGCGGGCTGCCTCCCAGAGTCCGAGTGCCCACGTTCTGTGAGCCCCCGAGAGTTCTGCTTGGAATACGTGCTCTGCCGCTGTTTACTCAGCTGCCTCATCCAGCAGGCCTCAGCTGCAGTTGCCTTCTTCAGGGGAGCTGATCCTCTGGAGTAGGGTGGGCTCCCTGTTTTCTTCATAGTATCTGGTGGGTTTTGTTGTTGTTGTGTTTTTTTGGTTTTTTAGGATTGTATGTAACTGTCAGAGCATAAGCAGGGGGAACAGCAGGCAAAGGGAGAAGGAGCTCCCGCTGAGCAAGGAGCCCAACAAGGGACTTGCTCCCAGGATGACCTGAGCTGAAGGCAGATGCTTAACCAGCTGAGCCACTCAGATGCCCTGAATCCAGTGTTTTCATCTGTAGTACTCAGCACTGTGCAAACTATAGAGATACGAATCATGTAATTGCTTTATTTTATCTTGTCCACTACACTGAAACTACAAGTGTGTGTGGGGGGAGCTGCACCTGCCTTCTTTACAGTCACCCAGTCCCCAGTCCCCAGCGTAATAGGCTCTAGTAGGCCATCAGCATTAATTGGATCGATGAGTCAGTTTATAGGTGGTATTTAAAACCATGAAAATATGTGTGCTTATGTTAACAGAGAAGAGGAAAGGATTGAGCCCAACTACAAAACTGGAGCAGGAAGGGACAAGACCTAGAAGGATCATATTTAACCATGTCCTAAAGCAAAACTCAAAGATACTGAAAGGAATACAGAACTACCACCCAAGTTGGGGCGCCTGGGTGGCTCAGTCTGTTAAGCATCAGACTCCTGATTTCAGCTCAGGTCATGTTCTCAAGGTCATGAGATAGAGCCCCACATTGGACTCTGCTCAGCATCGTCTTAAGATTCTCTGTCCTTTTCCCTCTGCCCCTTTCCCAGCTCTCACGCTCTCTCTGTCTCCAAAAGAAATAAAATCTTTTTAAAAAATATTTTATTTATTATTTGACAGAAACACAGCAAGAGAGGGAACACAAGCAGGGGGAGTAAGAGAGGGAGAAGTAGGCTTCCGACTAAGCAGGGAGCCCGATGGGGGGCTCGATCCTGGGACTCCAGGATCATGACCTGAGCCGAAGGCAGACGCCCAATGACTGAGCCACCCAGGCGCCCCAAATAAAATCTTTAAAAAAACAGCACCCAAGGTAAAATTCACATCTATCATCCAGTAAACTACCACACATGCAAAAAAAGAAAAAGCAGAAAATATATAATAAGAATTTATCATAACTGACTCAGCAGTGACGTGTGTTAGAATTAGTAGGGACATTAAAACAGTTATAATTGGGCGCCTGGGTGGCTCAGTGGGTTAAAGCCTCTGCTTTCAGCTCAGGTCATGATCTCAGGGTCCTGGGATCGAGGCCCGCATCGGGCTCTCTGCTCAGCAGGGAGCCTGCTTCCTCCTCTCTCTCTGCCTACCTCTGTTCCTACTTGTCATCTCTCTCTCTCTGTCAATACATAAATAAAATCTTAAAAAAAAACAGTTATAATTACATTCCATATATCTGAGAAGCTAAGGGAAATATGGTGGTATGTAGCAATATGGACTAGAAACCAAAGTTTAGGGATGAAAACTACCATGTCCCACTAAAAATACATTCATTGGGATTGATGGCATATTAGACAATTCAGAAAAAAAGATTAGTGAACTGGAAGTGGTACAGACTACCCACAATCAACTCAGAAAAATGGCTGGAAAGAAATGAACAAAGCATCAGTGAATTTGGAGACCAGTTCAGAGGAACTGTTGTCCATGTAGCTGGAATCCCCAAAGGAGAGTGGGGTAGACAGAAAGCATATCTGATGAAGTAATTGCTGGACTATTTCCAAGTTAGATGGAAATTATAAATACACCAATCCAAAAAGTTCAGTGAACTCAAAGCACAAGAAACATGAAGAAAACTAAACTAAGCTACATAATAATAAAACTGCTTAAAATCAGGGATAAAGGCAGAGGGACAAAAATAAAGATGACAGCAGTCTTATCAGGAAAATGCCAAGTAGAAGACAGTAAAAGAATTCTTAACTCTCAAAGAAAAATAACTATCAACTTAAAATTCTTTACCCAACAAAAGTATCTTCCAAAACCAAAGGTGAACTGAGCACTTTTCTAGACATACAAAGGCTGGAAGAATGTATCGCCAGCATACTTGTACTGCAAGAAATATTCACAAAGAAGTCCTTTAAGCAGAAGAAAATACTAGATGGATCTAGATCTGCACAAAGAAATCAAGAGCACTGGAAACGGTAACTGTGGTTAAATATAAACACTCCTTTCTTCAAAACAGGAGTCTTATTATTTAGATATGTTTAAATGATTTTTTTTTTCTGTGGGACTCGATCCCAGGACCCTGAGATCATGACCTGAGCCGAAGGCAGAGGCCCAACCCTCTGAGCCACCCAGGCGCCCCTTAAATGATTTTTAATTGTATAATGAAAAAATATATTGCAGTGCTTCTAACCAGTAGAATGTATAACAATAGCAAAAAATTAGAAACTATTTTGAATTGAATGAAAATTAAAATATAAAAAATACAAAATCAGTAAAATTTAAGTAAGCTAATATTCACAGAGAAATTTATAGCACTAAATGTCTATATTTAAAAAGGTTCTGGGTTGCCTGGTGGCTCAGTCGGTTAAGTATCTGCCTTTAGCTCTGCAAAAGGGCAAAGGGTGAGAGTAAGGAAAGACATGTGTCACCATAAGGTTCCTATTTCTATGTTGAGTGGTTTAATATCACTTGAAGCCAGACTGCAGTAAGTTAAAGGTATTCATTATAGACTCTAAAGTAACCACTAAAATGATACAACAAAGAGTTCTGGCTAATAAGCCAACAAAGGAGAGAAAAGAGGGATCTGAAAGATACCCAGTTAATCTAAAAGGAGGTGGAAACAAAAAGAAACAGAACCTGTGAGATAAATAGAAAACAAATAACAAGATGGTAGACTTAAACTCAATCGTACCAATAATCACATTTAATGTAAATGGTCTAAATACCCAATTAAAAAGCAGATGTTCAGATTGGATGAAAAAGACCCAAACATAGGCTGCTTACCAGAAATCCACTTTAGATATAAAGATACAAAAATATTAAAAAATGGAGAAAGATATTCATGCCTACATTAATAAAAAAAGGAGCAGCTATTAATTCCAGACAAAATAGACTTCAGAGAAAGACTATCACCAGAAATAAAGAGGAATAATAAAGGAATCAAGAGTCCTAAGCATGTATGCACCTAATGATTGAGTTTCAAAATACATGGGGAAAAAAACCTGATAGACCTACAAGGAGAAATAGGCAAATCCAAAATCATATTCAGAGATTTCAGTACACCTCTGTAAGTAATTGATAGGACAAAGAGATAGAAAACCAGTAAGGATGTAGGAGACTCGAATCATGCTGCCAATCAATGTGAGGTGATTGACATCTATAGAGTTCCCCACCCAATCACATGGAAATACACATTCTTTTTTTTTTAATATTTTATTTATTTGACAGAGAGAAACACAGCCAGAGAGGGAACACAAGCAGGGGGAGTGAGAGAGGGAGAAGCAGGCTTCTTGCCGAGCAGGCAGCCCGATGTGGGGCTCGATCCCCGGTCTCCAGGATCATGACCTGAGCCGAAGGCAGTTGCTTAACCAACTGAGCCACCCAGGCGCCAAAAATACACATTCTTTAAATGCACACAGAACCAAGATATTCCATAATCTGGACCATAAATAAAGTCTCAATAAGTTTAAGACAACTCAAGACATACAAAATATCCTATCCCCTGTGACTACAGTGGAATTAAATTAGAAATCAGCAACTAAAATATTTGTAAAATCCCCCAATTTTTAGAAACTAACACATATCTAACCTATGGACCAAGAAGAAATCAAAAGGGAAATTAAGTATTTTGAACTGAATGAAAATTAAAATATAAAAATTACAAAATTAGTAAAATTTAGGTAAACCAGTATTCATAGAGAAACTTATAGCAGTAAATGCCTATATTTGAAAAGTTTCTGGGTTGCCTGGTGGCTCAGTCGGTTAAGCATCTGCCTTTAGCTCAGGTCATGGTCTGGAGTCCTACAGTTGAGCCCCATGTTGGGTTCCCTGCTCAGTAAGGAGTCTGCTTCTCCCTCTCCCTCAGTCCCTCCATGCCACTCATGCTCTCTCTCTCTCTCAAATAAAAAAAAACAAAAACATTTTTTTTAAATAAGAAAGAAAAACTTCTTAAACTGAACTTAACAAGGTTGTAGGATACAGGATCAGTATTCAAGAAATTGTTTTTCCATATACTAGCCATGAGCGTAGTGAATTTTTACAATGGCACTGAAAAATATGAAATAGGGGTAAATCTAAGGATGTGGAAATCTTGTATTCTGAAAATTACAAAACATTGCCAAGAGAAATCAAAGACTTGAATAAGTGGTGGGATAAATATGTATATGGATAGGGAATTAAGATGTTGGTTTTCCTCAAATTGATCTATAATCCAGCCTAATCGCAATCATAATTCTGGGGAGATTTTTTTTTCTTTTAGAAATCAGTAAGCTGATTCCAAACTTAATATGGAAATTCAAAGGACCTAGAATAGCCAAAACAACTTTGAAAAATAAAAATAAAAAGGACAGGGGCGCTGGGTGGCTCAGTTGGTTAAGCAACTGCTTTCGGCTCAGGTCATGATCCCGGAGACCTGGGATCAAGCCCCACATTGGGCTCCCTGCTCGGCGGGAAGCCTGCTTCTCCCTCTCTCAGTCCCTCTGCTTGTGTTCCCTCTCTGGCTATGTTTCTCTCTGTCAAATAAATAAATAAAATCTTTAAAAAAAAAAAAGTACATACACTGATGGACTTCAGGACACATGCAAATATGGACATGATTTATGATCAAGCCACAGGGTTTAGATGGTCTTAATTTTTTTTACATTTTTGCATATCTTCTTTTTTTAAAGATTTATTTATTTATTTATTTATTTATTTATTTATTTATTTGAGAGAGAGAGAGAGAGAGAGAGAGACAGCATGAGAGAGGAGAAGATCAGAGGGAGAAGCAGACTCTCCATGGAGCTGGGAGCCTGATGCGGGACTCCATCCCGGGTCTCCAGGATCATGACCTGAGCCGAAGGCAGTGGCTTAACCAACTGAGCCACCCAGGCTCCCTACATTTTTGCATATATCTTCTTTCTTTTTTTTAAAATTTTTTTAAGATTATTATTTATTTGACAGAGAGGAACACAGCCAGAGAGGGAACACAAGCAGGGGGAGTGAGAGAGGGAGAAGCAGGCTTCCCGCCGAGCAGGGAGCCCGATGTGGGACTCGATCCCAGGTCTCCGGGATCATGACCTGAGCTGAAGGCAGTCGCTTAACCAACTGAGCCACCCAGGCGCCCCTGCATATATCTTCTTATTGTCTGGCTTAATTGACAGTCGGATTGAAATAGCTGCATTTGGGGCACCTGGGTGGCTCAGTTGGTTAAGCCACTGCCTTCGGCTCAGGTCATGATCCCGGAGTCCCTGGTTCGAGTCCCTGGTTCGAGTCCCTGGTTCGAGTTCCTGGATCCAGTCCCTGGATCGAGTCCTCCCGGATCGAGTCCCACATTGGGCTCCCAGCTCCGCGGCGAGTCTGCTTCTCCCTCTGACCTTCTCCCCTCTCATGCTCACTCTCTCTCACTCTCTCTCAAATAAATAGAATCTTAAAAAAAAAAAAAAGCTGCATCTACTGTTAATCTCCTGTGTTGCAGTGTTTGAAGTTGATGAAGAAAATCCAGTCTCATATGGATGTGTAACTGGAAAAGGGAATATTTGAAGGCTTTCAAATGACGATATTTTTCTTTGATAGGTCAAATTTGACGACTAGTAGTTTTTTAAAGGCTGTTATGGAATGAAAACAATCTATATGAATGCATTTTTTTGTCGTCAGTTATGTTAAAATCCATTGGTCTACATTGGTTTTTGTTGTTCTTTGTTTTATTTTTACATTGCGATTTGAAGGGCTTACTCATGCACAATTTGTAACATCAAGCATTGGTTATTTGTAAAATACTGGTTCACTGAGTTATGCAGATCTTTTAACTGTTGACACATTTCATTATACATGATCCAAAATTCACATTCTTTATCAGCACCCATATCATTAGAAGAGTCTTTGAGTATTGGAAAATTGTTACGTTCAAGGTGGTAGATATAGTGTTTCAAAATTTTAATTTCTACTTGAAAGCTCAAATGTTATACATTTATTAAAATGCTTTCCGTTTTTTTCCCTGAAATGCCAGACTTCATTCGCTTTTTAGAACATACCTGGCAAACATTCACATCCGAATAACCAGGGTTTGTCAGTGTTTCAGGGGAAGACGGCGCTCCAAGAAGCAAGCAGCTGGCTCGCCTTGCACCTCAAACAGCTGCGCCTAGTTCAGTGCTCTGATTAGAGGTGATTTAACTGTGTTCCTCCCTACGGTTAAGACCCGAGGCTGGAATCTCGGACTCCCAAGCCGCGCTCCCGCTTGGGTCGGAGGACAGCCTTGCCCGTCCAGGGCGGCCGAGAAGCAGCCGGCACATCTCTCGAGACTCACATACTCGTGTTTTTATTCCTCAGAAAAGAAAAAACCTGCGATTCCCACGTACGACGGCGACTACCAGCTGCAGCCCCTGACGGTGGAAGTGCAGGTCCAGCTGAACCAGTACCGCTCGGCCGAGGAGGCGCTCCGGGACATCTCCCTGTAGGGCGCGGGATTAAAGGCTGTTCTGACCACCGCGGCTCCGCGTCCGTGTGGCCGCCGCGTCGCGGAGCGGGGGACAGGTTCGGGGCGCGGGGCGACCTCTCGGGCCGCAGGTGCGCCGCGGGTGCGCCGCGGGTGCGCGAAGCCTCGTGGGGGAGGGGTCCTGCGGTCCCTGGAGCCCCGCCCCTCCCGGAGCCCCGCCCCAGCGCCGTGCGAGGCTAGAGCTCCGGGTTCCCACGCCGCCGCGCGAGCTCTTCGCGGGTACCAGGCGCGGCGTCCCGGCTCAGGTAGGTTCGCGGGGGTTGGGCTGAGCGGGCCCGGGGGCAGGCGCGTCTCCCTGAGCCAGAGCGTCCGGTGCCTCCGCACCCTCCTGCATCTGCGAGGACGCTGGGTCTGGCGGCGGGGTCGTCTCCCCCAGTCACTGGGCCGTCGGGGCAGACGGCCTCCTGCTGCTTCTCGGCTTCTGTTCGCCGGCCCGGGCCCGAACGGCCAGAACCCGGCCTTGTGCACCCGGAGGGGTGTCCGCCGCGCGGCCCCTGCTCCTTGCTTCGGCGACCCCGCCGGACTCGGCCCCTACAACAACGGGTTAGAGGCTGTCGCGTGGAATGAACTAGCCCCTGGCATTTGCCCTTATTGTAGCGTGTTGGGTCATCCAGCTCTCAGGGCCGGAGACGACTGTCCCCCCAGAAGCAACTGCAGCCCCTTAAGACTGGGCACCACACTTGAAGGGGGGTCGTGCCCTCGCTGAAGCCCCCGCGGGGTTAAGAACCGGGCTCTTGGGGGCTCACAGTATTGGAGACGTACACTGGGCAGGTACTGAATTGGGATTCACAGTAGTGTGTGGGGTGGGGAGCCTGGGGTGGGGGGACTGCCCCGGGTCAGACGTGGGGTGGGGGGCGTGGGTGCGGGTGTGCGCAGCGGGAGCTCGATGGGCCCCGGCTCTCCCGCTCCGCCGCGCAGCCTGGGCTCCGGAGCCAAAGCGCCCGCCCCGCGCCCCTCTCAGCGGCGGTGCACCCGCGCGGCCCGGGCTTCCCGCCCACAGCTGAAAGCGCTCTGGCTCACCTGCTCCGCAGCGGCCGCGCGCGTCCCAGCTGCCGCGTGGGGCTGGGCGAATGCAAGTTTCCCAGCGGGTTTCTGGCTCCGCTTCTCCCTTCCATAATCCATCATCTCAGCCGCAGAGGAACCTTTGTGATTTCTGTCACCGCCTCTGCTAAATCCTCCAGCGGGTCTCTGCTGAGGTTGCAATAAACCCAAGCTTCTCCGCGCCCTTCACCCCGGCCTTTTAGGCCTGCCTGCCTTCTCAGGCCGGGGCTGCCCTTCCCCTTTCCTCCTGGCCCTTCACTCTCTGGTCCGCAAAGCCGCCTCACCTCCTCCTCCAGGAGCCCTACTTAACGCCACCGGGCACTCTCCCCCCTGATTTTTGTCATTGGGTCCCTTCGTTCAGTTCTTGCTCAAATGTCCTTTATCAAGGAGAGCTTTCTGAACTACCACTGGCTGGATTCCTCTTCCCCAGTCACTGAATTCCCTCACATTGCTTTCATTTCTGGGCATCGTCAGAATTTCGGGTTGGGTTTGGATTTTTCGGTTTCTCCTCGGAATCGCTGGCGGCTGGAAGAGATGTTTTTGTCACGGTAACAGCAGGGCGACAGGGATGGGGCGACTGTAGGTGGAGTGGGTAGAAGGGAAGGCCTGTTGGACAAGGACCACATGGCAGTGGAGGTGAAGGGGGGGTGGCTGGAGGCCTAGCTTTGCTGTGCTTGATCTTGGACAGGCTCCTTGGCTAGCCTCCGTTTTTGGACCTTCGCCCTGGACTGTTGGGGTCCTTGCTGGGATGCGTGAGGTGTAGGGATGGGTGCCGCCACAGGGGAGACAACCCCAGCACAGATCTCTTCTTTCCTACTTGCTTTCATGCTCTTCTGTGCAAGCGGTTTGTTCCTAAAACCCCCTTTTAAGTGACTCCTCCAAGAAACCTGTGGGAAAGAAGAAACTTCTTCCAAGAAGCTGCAGGAAGGAACTTGAGGCAGCCATGAGGGGTGTGTTCTGTGTTGCCTTTCTCTGGAGGAGCAAACTCCCTAAGGGCCATGCCAGGGGCTGTCCTCCCTGGGAGACCTAACATAGGGCCTGCCACCAACAGATTAGACTGCACATTTTGAGGGCGCAGGGATGGTTTGGTTTTAGACTCCAGGGCCCTGAATGTCAGGTTTTGTGCTTAGAATGAATTTGGAAACTAAACTAGCTCTGTGCCATTTTCACTGTAACATACTTGAGTTTCCCGGGAAATGGGGACAGTGCTCATGGTGCCTCGGGGTTTTGGTGTTTTATTTTTTTAACATAAGTAATCTCAACACCCAGTGGGGCCCGAATTCACCACCCGGAGATCAAGAGTCACATGCTTTTCCGACTGAACCCGCCAGGCGCTCCATGGTGCTTCGCTTTCAAAGCAGCTGCATGTCCTTGGGGGAAAGTGGATGAGAGCCCTGATGGCCACAGAAGGCGTAGTAGGTGTGTTTAGCCTGTCCCCTAGGAGAGGGACTCAGGAAAGAGCCAGAAGAGGTGCTGAGAAGAGTAAATAAAAGGCAGGCCAGCAGGAACTTGACTGCTGGGTAGTGGGCCCAGGGAGGTGGGCAGGGGCCGCGGGCAGGCCTGCTCACGCCGCTCTCTCCCCCGCAGGCCCTGCCATGTGCCGCAGGCTGGGCTGGCCGCTCCTGTACAGTCTGGCTGTGCTGCTGCTCGGCTGCCTGCTCTTCCTGAAGAAGGAGGCCAAGCCGGTGGGCGGCTCCGTGGCCCGCCAGCCCTTCTGGGCTCCCCCAGGGCCCCGCCACAGCCAGTGTCCCCCCAACCACACGGTGGCTAACGTCTCCCTGTCCTTGCCTAGCCGTCACCGCCTCTTCTTGACCTATCGCCACTGCCGCAACTTTTCCATCTTGCTGGAGCCTTCACGCTGTGCCGAGGACACCTTCCTGCTCCTGGCCATCAAGTCACAGCCTGGCCACGTGGAGCGGCGGGCAGCCATCCGCAGCACGTGGGGCCGGGTGGGGGGCTGGGCTAGGGGCCGGCAGCTGAAGCTGGTGTTCCTCCTGGGGGTGGCGGGACCTGCGACCCCTGCCCAGCTGCTGGCCTACGAGAGTCGGGAGTTTGACGATATCCTGCAGTGGGACTTTGTGGAGGACTTCTTCAACCTGACCCTCAAGGAGCTGCACTTGCAGCGCTGGGTGGCGGTTGCCTGTCCTCGGGCCCACTTTGTGCTAAAGGGAGATGACGACGTCTTCGTCCATGTCCCCAATGTGCTGGAGTTCCTGGATGGCTGGGACCCAGCCCGGGACCTCCTGGTAGGAGATGTGATCCGCCAGGCCCTGCCCAACAGGAACACCAAGGTCAAATACTTCATCCCCCCATCCATGTACAGGGCCCACCACTACCCGCCCTATGCGGGGGGTGGGGGATATGTCATGTCTAGAGCCACCGTGCAGCGCCTCCAAGCAGCCGTGGAAGAGGCCGAACTCTTCCCCATCGATGATGTCTTTGTGGGTATGTGCCTGAGGAAGCTGGGGGTGAGCCCCATGCACCATGCTGGCTTTAAAACATTTGGAATACGGCGGCCCCTGGACCCCCTAGACCCCTGCCTGTACCGAGGGCTCCTGCTGGTGCACCGCCTCAGCCCCGTGGAGATGTGGACCATGTGGGCGCTGGTGACAGATGAGGGGCTCAAGTGTGCAGCAGCCCCCTTGCCTCAACTCCGAGGAGTGGGTTGAGTGAGTAGACCCAGTGTTGATTTTCCTATCATGATGACAAATTGAGAACCTTGACATCTGACTCTGGTGGTCTATAGGAAATGCTGACTTCATTTTTGTAATCCCTACCCCAACCTTGCCAACTGATTAAAAACACTGAAACCTGGCATCACCTGTACCAGCATGTGTTGAATGGGAGCCAAGTATGGCTTAGCGAGTGAGGCCAGAACTTGGGTGCTGGGGGCGAGGGGGTGGTCCCCTGGAGCTCCGCCAGTCTGGGGAGTGAAGGAAAGAAGCGGTACAGGGCCCCAGAATATACACACAAATATTTTCTTTCTGAAGTACAAAGCAAAAAAAATTATTCTCCTTCAGATACAATAGAGAAACTCAAAGGCAAGAAGGAAACAAGAAGCACGTGTTGGAATATGTCCTGTTGAGCACCAGGTAAACACTCTGCATTCAGTTCCTTAAGAAAAATGGGCTTTTGGCTCCTGGGCTCCAGCTGTTCGTACAGGCCATGGGGCAAGATCACGAAAGGCATTAGAAATACTTAAAAAGAAATCTTATAAACAGGTTCCCCTTTTCATTCAACAATGCACATTCCTACGGGGGGGGAACAAAGACTAAATCATATTTGAAAATATGAGTAAGACTGGAAACGGAAGTTAAACAGCTACTGAACTTGTGGGCATGACAAAAAGGACCCCTCTCTCTGGCCAGGCTGCTGAGATGCCCTGGGTGGGAGGTAAGATGATGGGTGGGTGGGAAGCTGTGCTGAATGGGGTCAAATGTTAAACAGGGCGCAGTACCCCAGGGCTGAGAACCAGGTCCTCAGGGTTGGGGAGGGGGCCAGGTGCTCACAGCTCACTAAGGCCTCCGGCCTGATGGGCCAGGGCAGAACCTGCTGCCTCCTCTCTGTGCAGAGAAGGCTATGCCGCCCCTGGGCTGGATGGTGGCCACCCCTGCCTTCCCCAGGCCGAGCCAGCAGACATGGGCAGCGGCTCGGGCACTCAATCCTCACGCAGGTAAGCCTCCTGCTCTGGCTCGGCTCTCTCGTTCCCTTCCTCTTGTGTTTTCTGACGGAGTTCCTCTGTCTGTGCTTCTGCCAACTTGGTTTCTGCTTTCTGGGAAAGCTGGCGCACTTCCTGCACCTGTGACTTCACCAACTGAATATGATTCCTGGCAGTTATCGAGGCCTGATCTGCTCCTGCCAAAAGATGGAACAGTTAGGCTGAATGGTTGCACAGGGCAGAAGCTACCAGGGGGAACGAGGAAAGCCTGGGTCTCTGTGGCTAGCATCTGACCCCTTCCCTCTTAGAGATCTTCCCTGCCCTCCCTGTCCTCCCTCTCTGCACAGCAGAGAATTTTCTACCTCCACACTGAGGCCTGCATTTTTCTCCGGCTATCAGCAGCCATGATTAATAATAATTCCCACAATCTCTTTGTAGCTGCACAGCTCTTAATATAGATACCTTATGAATTTAACTATACAAGTAACACACTTAGCAAATTAATAGCTCAGGGGAATTGTCAAAGATCTTTCATCACCCTACGCAACCTTCAGAGATAACCTCTCTGCTGGAAGTTTAAAGGGCATCTTTCTCATCTTTTGTACATATGGAATGCATAGAGACATACTGTTACTTTTTGTGTGTTTACGTATTTATTGAACATATTTTGCAATTAAAAAAAAGTTTCTGGGCTCTATTCTGTTTATCAACTGATCTATAGACGATCTGGTTCTTTCCAACCTTACTATATTAAGAATCTTCAGTACAACGTTTAAAGTCAATGGAGAATCATTAAGCACCCCTCTTATTTCTGACCTTGATGGGAATGGCTTTCATATTTCATGTTAGGAAAATTCTACTTGTAACTGTCCTCACATTTATGTCATAAATGGGTACTCCACTTTACATACGGCCTCGGGGCACATATGACACTACATAGCCAGCTTTCCTTCTCTACCGCAGATAGTCTCAAGTACTGAATTATGTCGACAGCTTTTTTCCCCCCAGTATTGAAATATCTTCTATTTTGAGGGTGAATGGCTACACGTGACTGTACAACCATCTAAGTGATGCTGACCATAGTTTTGTTCCAGTGCTGGCCTAGTGCAGTTTGGGGTCTGGCCCATGCTGACTTTGTACAGTGACAACAGTCGAGAGACTTGCCATCGTGTTCCTTGCACTGGTATGCTTTCTGTAACACAGGAATTATGTTTAAGATCTGCTAATACTCTCCACAAAACAGCTTGGGCTTGGTGCCCATTTTGGGGGCACAAAATCTTTGAATACTTTCACTTTCTATGATTATTGGTTTCATTTGGATTCTTTACTTTTGAGGACAATCTGGGATTTCCATAAAGACTAATATTTATATAACGAAAAGCCCTCTGTATCTATAACAGCCCTTTCTGATGTTACTTTTGCTCCCTAAAAAGGCATACTTGCCAAATTTTTTTTTTAAGGAATCAGATTTTGCCTTTTTTTTTTTTTTTAAGATTTTTATTTAGAGAGAGCAAGCAAGCGCTTGAGTGGGGAGAAGGAGCAGAGGGAGAGAATCTCAAGATTCTCCACTGAGCACAGAGCCCCATGTGGGGCTCCACCTCACAACGCTAAGATCATGACCTGACCAGAAATCCAGAGTTGGACACTTAACTGAGCCACCCAGGCACTCCTATTTCTTTAAATCTTCTTACACTTTTTGTTTTGTTTTTCTTCTTACACCTTTTATTTCACATACACGTATCATATTCATAACTTCTTTATTCACTCATCTACCAATGGACACTGGGTTGCTTCCATATCTTGGCTATTGTAAATAATGCTGCAGTCAACAGAGGGGTGGGTGCATATATCTTCTTGAATGTGTTTTTGTTTTCTTTGGGTAAATACCCAGTAGTGGAATTACTGCCTTATGTAGTATTTTTTGAGGAACCTCCATACAGTCTTCCACAATGGCCGCACCAATTTACATTCCTATTAACAGTGCACAGGGTTCCCTTTACTCCACATCTTGGCCAATACTTGTTATTTCTTGTCTTTTTGCTAGGAGCCATTCTGACTGGTGTGACATGTTATCTCGTGATTTTGATTTGCATTTCCATGGTTATTAGTGATGTTCAGCATCTTTTCATGTGTCTGTTGGCCATCTAGATGTCTTCTTTGGAAAAATGTCTATTCAGATCCTCTGCCTCTTTTTTTAAAAGATTTTATTTATTTGACAGAGAGAAACACAGCCAGAGAGGGAACACAAGCAGGGGGAGTGAGAGAAGGAGAAGCAGGCTTCCCGCCGAGCAGGGAGCCCAATGTGGGACTCGATCCCGGGTCTCCGGGATCATGACCTGAGCCGAAGACAGTCGCTCAACCAACTGAGCCACCCAGGTGCCCAATCCTCTGCCTCTTTTAACTCAGTCGTGTTTTTGGTGTTGTGTAAGTTCTATATGTATTTTGTATATTAACCCCTTATTAGATATATAATTTACAAGTATCTTCTCCCAGTCATTAGCTTGCCTTTTTGTTTTGCTGATCGTTTCTTTTGCTCTGCTAAAGCTTTTTATTTTGGTGGGTGTAGTCCCAATTATTTTTGGTTTTGTTTCCCATATATATGTTGTTAAGGGTGATGTCTAAGATTACTGCCTATGCTTTCTTTTAGGAGATTTATGGTTTCCAGTCTCACACTTAGTCTTTAATCCATTTATTTTTTTGTGTATGGTATAAGAAAGTGGTCCGGTTTTATTTTGAACATAGCTGTCCAGTTTTCTCAACACCATTTGTTAGGAAACAAGAATGTCTTTTCCCCATAGCATAGTCTTGCCTCCTTCGTTGTAGACCAACTGACCACACAGGTGTGGGTTTATTTCTGGGCTACCTATCCTATTCCATCTATCAGTCTTGTCTTGTGCCAGTAACACACTGTTTTAGTATAGATTTGTAGTATATCTTGAAATCCAGGATTATGACACCTCCAGCTTTATTCTCAGGATTACTTTGGCTATTCAGTCTTCTATGGTTCCATACAAACTTTAGGATTTTTCTAGTTCTGTGAAAAATACTATTGGTATATTGATAGGGGTTGCATTGAATCTGTAGCTTATTTGGGAGAGTATGGATATTTTAACAATGTTCTTCTCATCTGTTGTCTTCAATTTCTTTCCTCAGTGTCTTAATAGTTTTCATAGTATGTGTCTTTCACCTCCTTAGATAAATTTATTCCCAGGTATTTTATTGTTTTGGGTGCAATTGTAAATGGGTTAAGATTTTTAAAATATTTTACTTATTTAGTGTGTGTACACGTGTGTGTAAGCAAGGGGGAGGGACAGAGGGAAAAGAGAATACCAAGCAGGCTGCGCCCAGCAAAGAGCCCTACACAGGGCTTGATCCCACAACCCTGAGACCATGACTCAAGCTGAAATCAAGAGTTGGATGCTCAACCAAGCCACCCAGGTGCCCCTTGTTAATCTTTTTTTTTTTTTTTTTTTTTTTTTTTGTAAACCACTGAGTATCACATTAGCTATGGGTTTTTCATTTATGGACTTTATTATGTTGGGGGATATTCCCTCTAAACACACTTTGTTGAGAGATTTTTAACATGAAGGGATGTTGTATTTTGTCAAATGTTTTTTTTGTTTTTTGTTTTTGCATCTAATGAATTGATCCTATGGTTTTTATCTTTCCTCTTATTAATGTGAGGTATCACATATTTGCAAATACTGAACCATCCTTTCATCCCTAGAATAAACCTCATTTGATCTTGGTATATGATCTTTTTAATGTATTACTGAATTCAGTTTGCCGGTATTTTTTTAAAGATTTTTTTTAGGATTTTATTTGACAGTATGTTCACGTGAGCACAAACAAGAAGAGCAGCAGTTAGGGAGAAGGAGAAGCAGGCTCCCCGTTGAACAGGAAGCCCTACTTGGGGCTTGATCCCAGGACTCTAGGATCATGACCTGAGCCAAAGGCAGATGCTTAACTAGCTGGGCCACCCAGGCACCCCAGTTTGCTAATATCTTATTGAGGATTTTGCATCTATGTTCATTAGAGATACTGGCTTCTGGTTTCTTTTAAATATTCGAGTGTGTGTGTGTGTGTGTGTGTGCGCGCGCGCGCACGCACATGCACACACATGCATGTGGGGGTTGGGTAGGGTGGGGTGGAGGATGGGATGGGCAGAGGCAAAGGGAAAGAGAATCCTGAGCACAGACTCCCTACTGAGTGAAGAACATCAGGACTGGAAGTGAAACCAAGAGTAGGAAGGTTAACAGACTGCACCACCCAGGCATCCCTGGTTTTCTTCTTTCTTTTTTCTTTGGTTTTGGTGTCAGGGTTATGCTAGCCTTGTAGAGTGAATTTGGAAATTTTCTTTTGTCTTCTATTTTTCAGAGTAGTGTGATAAGAACAGGTATTTTTTTAAATGTTCGGTGGAATTGAATTTGGTGAAGCCATTTGGCCTTGGATTTCTGTTGGGAGGTTTTTTGTTTTTTTTTAGTTCCATCTCATTAATAATTTTTCTGTTCAAATTTCCTATTTCTTCCTAATTCACTTTTGGAAGATTTTCTATTTCTAGGAATTACTTCTTCTGAATTATCCAATTTGCTGGCATATAATTTTTCACAATATTCTTTTAAACCTTTCTATCTCTGTAGTGTTCATTCCATTTCCAATTTTGAAATTTGGGGGGGGGGGAGTCTGGCTAAGGCTTACCCATTTTGTCTATCTTTTGAAATAACCAACTCTTGGCTTCATTTTCTTCTTTGAAACATTTTTTGAGTAATCTCCATAGCCAATCTGAGGCTTGAACCCAAACCCCCAAGATCAAGAGTTGCATGCTCTATCGACTAAGCCAGACAGGCACCCCTGGCTTCACTGATCTTTTCTATTTTTAAAAATTTCCCAGGCGCCTGGGTGGCTCAGTTGGTTAAGCGACTGCCTTCGGCTCAGGTCATGATCCCGGAGACCCAGGATCAAGCCCCACATCGGGCTCCCTGCTCAGCGGGAAGCCTGCTTCTCCCTCTCACTCCCCCTGCTTTTGTTCCCTCTCTGGCTGTGTTTCTGTCAAATAAAATCTTTTTTTTTTTTAATTCCTATTTCTGCTCCAATCTTTATTATTATTTTGTTCCTTCTACTAGCTTTGGGCTTTGTCTGTTCTTCTTTTTCTGGCTCCTTAGGTGTGAGGTAGATTTTTAAAAAGTTTTTCTTGTTCTTGAGGTAGGCCTGTATTACTGTAAGTGTAGAACTGCTTTTGCTATGTCCCAAAGATTTCAGACCATTGTGTTTTCATTTTTCTTCATGTATTTTTTGATCTTTGTTTTCTTGTTGACCCACTTGTTTAGCAGCATGTTGTTTAGCTTCCATGTGTTTGTGTATTTTTCCAGGTTTTCTGTCTTGAAATTTGTCTCAATTCATGGAGGCAGGAAAAGATACTTAAGATTTCAATTTTAAACTTACTGAGACTTGTTGGCTTAACATATATCTATCCTAAAGAACCTTCCATGTGCACCTGAATGTGTATTGTTTTTGGACGGAATGTTCTGTGTATGAAAGTTAGGTCCATCTGGCCAAATATGTTATTCAAAACCACCGTTTTCTTGTTTTCTGTCTGGATCATCTATCCTTTGATGTAAGTGGGGGGAAGTTCCTTACTATCATTGTTATTACTGTCAATTTCTCCCTTTATGTCTGTAAATATTTGCTATACATAGGTGTTCCTATGTTGGATGTATATTTACAATTTTTAAAAAATATTTTATTTGACAGGGAGAAACACAGCCAGAGAGGGAACACAAGCAGAGGGACTGAGAGAGGGAGAAGCACACTTCCTGCCGAGCAGGGAGCCCAATGTGGGGCGCGATCCCAGGATTCTGGGATCATGACCTGAGCCGAAGGCAGCTGCTCAACCAAATGAACCACCCAGGTGCCCCTATATTTACAACTGTTAAGTCTTAGATGGATTCCTTTATCATTAATGTCCTTTATCTTGCTACAGTCTTTTTTTGCTGTTGTTAGAGAACGCACACACAGGAAGGGAGGGGAGAAGGGGGAGGGGAGAAGGGGAAGGAGAGAATTTTTTTTTCTTAGATTTATTTTAGAGTGTGCTCATAGGGCGTGGAAGGGCATAGGAAGAGGCAGTGAGAATCTTAAGCAGACTCCGAATGGAGTTTGGAGCCTGATGCTGGGTTCATTCTCAAGATCTGAGTTGAAACCAAGAGTCAGATGCTCAACTGACTGTACCACCCAGGTACCCTGAGAGAATCTTAGCAGGCTCCATGCCTAGTGTGGAGCCTGTATGGGGCTTAATCTCATGACCCTTTGATCATAATCTTAGGCAAAAATCAAGACGCAGATGCACAATTTACTGAGCCACCCAGGCACTCCACTATAGTCTTTGTTTTACTTTATCCATCTGATAGAACTATCACTACCTGTGCTCCCCCAACCCCTGCCGCCAGACCCTGCTTCCATTTGCATGGCATATACATATTTTTCATCACTTCACTTTCAGTCTGTATGTGTCTTTAAGTGTGAAGACAGTCTCTTGCAGCCAGCTTGTAGATGGTTCTTGTAATCCAGTCAGTCACCCTAGGTCTTTTGATTGGAGCACTTGGTCCATTTACATTTAAAGGTATTATGTATGTACTTACTGCTATTCTGTTTCTGTAGTTCTGTTCCTTTCTTTTGTTCTTTTCCCTTGTGAGTTTGATGGCTTTAATGTTTCTTTTTTATGTATCTATTACAGGTTTTTGATTTGTGGCTATCATTGGGTTCATATATAACATCTCATGTGCATTGTAGTCTTTATTGTTTGTTGCTTAAGTTTGAACAGTCTAAAAACACATTTTTACTCTCCCTCCATGTTTTACGTTTGTCATATTTTACATCTTTTTGTGTGTATCTTGACTAATTTTTGTAGATATGATTATTACTACTTTTGTGGTTTAACCACCATGTCGGCTTTCTAGATGAATACTTTTATCAAATATATTTGCTTTTACTTGTGAACTTTTTCCTTTCAGAATGTTCATTAACATTTCCTGTATGGCTGGTTTAGTGGTGATGAACTCCTTTAACTTGTTTGGGAAACTACCTCTCATATTTTGAATGATAACGTTGCTGGCTATCCTGGTTGTAGGTTTTTTCCTTTTCTATGCCACTTCCTTCTGGCCTGCATAGTTTGTGCTGAAAACCAGCTATCAATACCCTTTATGAGGTATCCCTTGCATGTAACTTTTTGCTGTTTGTAAAATTGTTTATCATTACTTTTTGCCAGTGGATCTCCTTAGGTTCACCTTGTTAAGAGCTATCTGTGCTTCCTGGATCTGGATGTCTGTTTCCTTTCCAGATTAGGAAATTTTTTTGCCCTCTTCTGTGTTTCTTCTTCTTCTGGGACCCCTATAATGCAAATGCTATTACACTTGATGTCTGAATACCCTTAACTAGTTTTCATTTATTTTTTTGGCTGTTCAGCTTGTTTTCCATCATGCTGTCTTCTAGGTTGCTGACTCATTCTTTTGCATCCTCTAATCTGCTGTATATTCCTTCTAGTGTATTTTATTTCAATTGAATTCTTCACCTCTTACAGGTTCTTTTGTTTTGAGAGAGAAAGCAAATGGAGGGGTGAGGTGGGGGAGAATCTCAAGCAGACTCTGTGCTGAGCAGGAACCCCGTGTGGGGCTCTATCTTACAACCCTGCAATCACCACCTCAGCCAAAACCAAGTGGCAGGGGCTTAACCTACTGTGCCATGCAGGCACCTTTTTCTTTGTTGAAACTGAGTTCATCCACTCTCGAGTCCAGTATCTTTATGACATTACTTTGAATTCTTTATCAGGCATACTGCCTAATGAACGATGTCCTGTTTTAATGCTCTTTTAGTCTTGAATCCTTATTTTGACATTTCTCTGCCAGCTTTTTGGAGCCTTAATTTTAGTAAGAATGGTTTGGTTTAGCTTTTTCTAACTTTCAACCTTCCTACACCACTTTGTTTTCGGAGTCTCAATAAATTTTAAGCTGTGACTTTTAAGGTTTTATTTGACATAGAGCACAAGCAGAGGGAGAAGAAGCAGGTTCCCTGCTGAGGCATGTGGGGCTTAATCCCAGCTCCCTGGGATCATGACCTGAAGCTGAAGGCAGATGCTAACTGACTGAGCCACCAGGGCCCCTCTTAGCTGTGATTTTTTTTTTTTTTTTTACATATTCATAGTTATTGTGATGACTTTATGTTGGAGCTTGTTCCTCTATTTCTTTTAAAACTTCCCTATCTTAATTGAATTTATCAAGTTTTTTTAAGATTTTTTTATTTGGCAGAGAGGCAGGCAGAAAAAGAGAGCAGAGAGCCCGATGTGAGGCTCGATCCCAGGACCCTGAGATCATGACCTGAGCCGAAGGCAGAGGCTTAACCCTTTGAGCCACCCAGGCACCCCTGAATTTATCAAGTTTTATTTTAACAAGATTTAATGTTGAGCTCATGTCTATCTCTTCTTTTCAAAACTATTGTCATGCTTTCACTTGTTCCCCAAAATGATTAACACTCAGAACTTTTGACACATTTTACTGAATTTTATTCTTATTTCAGTTGTTCCTTTCTAATTTTCTTCACAAAGTTTTTTCAGAAAGCATATATGGGGGGCGCCTGGGTGGCTCAGTTGGTTGAGCAACTGCCTTTGGCTCAGGTCATGGTCCTGGGCACCCAGGATCGAGCCCTGCATCGGGCTCCCTGCTTCTCCCTCTCTCCCTCCCGCTGCTTGTGTTCCTTCTGTCAAATAAAATTTAAAAAAAAAAAAAAAATGTGGTTTGTAAACTTGAGTATTTTTATGTCTGAAATGATATTTGGATATAAAATTCTAGGTTACTGATTTATCACCTTGCATCTAGGGCTACTGATCAGAACCCATAGCTGACTATACTTCCTTTGTAGGTAAATCTTTTTTTTTTTCTTTGTATATTTTACATTGAGCCTTTTGTGCTATGATTTTTTAAAGTGTGAGCCCTTTTAATCAGTTTTGTGAAAATGTCTTTTCTCCTAGATAATGCTTACACTTTTATTTTCCCTTTTCTCCAGCTCAATCTAAGGCTGCCTGGGGAATGTTCACACTGGGATGCCTCAGCAAACCTCCCTGCTCCCACATCTTCGTTTCACTCTTCATTCCACTTGTGCTTCTAGGATCTCAGATTCCTTTAGTTAACTAAGACTTTTTTGTTTTTACTTTAAAAAATACATATTGTATCCTTTTTAAGATTTGATACTAGAGACCCTAGGCTGTTATTTTTTTTTTAAGATTTTGTTTATTTGATAGATCACAAGTAGGCAGAGAGAGAGGAGGAAGCAGGCTCCCCGCTGAGCAGAAAGCCCCATGCGGACCTTGATCCCAGGACCCTGAGATCATGACCTGAGCCGAAGGCAGAGGCTTAACCCACTGAGCCACCCAGGTGCCCCCTAGACTGTCAGAAAACAATTTCTGTGAGCTATCCAGTTTGAGACCAATTCAGGTAAGAATAAACTAGAGTTGGGGTAGCTGGGTAGCTCAGTCATTAAGCATCTGCCTTCAGCTCAGGTCATGATCCTGGAGTCCCAGGATCAAGCCCTGCTGCACTGGGCTCCCTGCTCAGTGGGAAGCCTGCTTCTTCCTCTCTTACTCCCTCTCTTCCTGTGTTTGTCTGTCAAATAAATAAAATCTTTAAAAAGAAAAAAGTTTTCTTCAAAATATAAAAATCTTCAACTCAAGCCCACTGGGTGGATTGAGAGGTTCAGAAAACATTCTGGTGAAAGAACTGCATTTTCTATATTGGAATACAAAGGTGCAGAGGCTTTAGCATTGCCCTGAATCTCAGTTTGGCCACTTCCTTACTGTAGCCAGTATCTCTGTGTTTATTTTTTTAAAGATTTAATTTGACAGAAACACAGCCAGAGAGGAAACACAAGTAGGAGGAGTGAGAGAGGGAGAAGCAGGCTTCCCGCCGATCAGGCAGCCCTATGCGGGCCTCGATCCCAGGACTCCAGGACCACGACCCGAGCCGAAGGCAGAGGCCCAACCACTGAGCCACCCAGGTACTCTCTGTGCGTTTCTTAATCCCTTAGTCCCCATTTTCTTCATTTGTAACACAGGGATGCTAACCCTCAGTTCCTTACATTAAAAATGCCTATAAAATACTGCAAAGCATGAAATAGACCAGTACTCAATAAATGGTAGCTATTATTTGTCCTGGATTTGCCACTGACGAGAATTCCAGGTCTCCATTTCTCTCATCTACACAGTAAGGTTCACACTGATTGGTGGCCTCCAGTCTCCTCCAACTGTGCCACTGTAGGCCCAGTATCCATAAATATTAGAGTTATACAAAGAATAAAATGCTTAAAAATGATTTAGATGCAATTATTCTAATGGGCAATAGCTGTTTTTTCTAGATATGGACTCCTTAGCCAGTAGAAATGGGGAATTTTCTCACAAAGTTAAAGCCACAGCACCCTTAGACTAAATCCCTCATTTTACAAGCTAGATGAAAATTCAAATGGCACCCAGGGAATGACACTTTGAACCTACCAGTTTGGTATGCAGCTTCTGCCGCCATCTCTGAAAGACCAAGTGCAGTCAGCCAAGTGGTTTCCAACTTCAAGTATTCTTGTTGTTTTGATGTCATCTGTAAATTAAACACACATGAAGAGGTTAATAAGCGCATAACATGGGCTTATTCGAAAGAGATTTAGAGAACAGTTACTGTTTAGACACCACAACGAGCTGTGACATGAATACAGAAATGTCTATGAACTTTTTGCTTACCTCAACTCTGGCTCCTATGATCACCTGCCACACTTCATCTTCCTCCTGTGAATTCATTTTCCCAAGTAAACTTGTATATTGTCGGTACAAAGAAATTAAGGTATAAACAGCCTATAAATATAGAATGATTAAAATAAAGGAAACATTAGGATTTATGAGATTTACAACTCAAGGAGATAGAGTCCCATTACAGCAAACTATTCACTCCTTCCACCTCACTGAAACTGCACTACTGTAGGAGGTAGTGGCATTATTCCAAGACATACGTATTTCCATTTGTCAAAAATTCTGTTTCTAAAAGCTTGTTAGCAATTCAGAAACAGAATTCAATGTAGAGGGAAAACTCCGAAGGTCGAGGGAAAAAGCTGCTGAAAAATGAAGGTACAATAAACCTATAAACGATTTAAGATTATCCAGATACCTCTCTACTAGCATAGATAAGTGGTTTTCAAACTGTCCCCACGGCAAAGCCCCTGGTGCTGCAAGTGGTAGACTCTAGACCCCTTTACCTATAACTGAACCAATCAGGTTGGTTTTCTCTTATATACTGGGCTGTTATATGTAAAGATTTTTCATTTTAAAAGGGTTCCTGGAAAAAGTATAAACAACCACTGCCTTAGGTCAAGGGCTCAGCCAACTTTTGTAAAGACCCAGAGAGTAAACATTTTAGGCTTTATGGCCCCTGTACTCTGTTACAGCTATTCAACTCACAAAGGCAGTCTTAGAAAACATATAAATGAAGTTGGCTATGCTCCAGTAAAACTACAGAAACCAGTATCCTGCTAGATTTGTTTTACAAGCCATAGTTTGCTAACCCCTGGTTTAGATGATCAGACTTAACAAGAAGACACTTACCTTAGTATATTCAGTGACTGCTTCAATCAATGCATATGTGGTCTGAGAGAGAAAAGTGGAGGTGCTATCTGTTACCAAAGACACAGCCCTTCTCATTAATGCGTCATTACTAAGAGAATGAGGCTCCAATTTCTGAAAGACAAACATTTTCACTCAACTTCTAACCTGAAGCTTGAACCAAGAACTTCAAAGCTAAAGAAACAAGTGAAACATACTTCTCACACTGCAACTGCTTGTTTTCTTTTTAGGCTTTGTTTTGGCTCTTAAAGACCATATGTGGGGGCTCCTGGGTGGCTCAGTCATTAAGTGTCTGCCTTCAGCTCAGGTCGAGGATCATAGGGTCCTGGGATAAAGCCCCACATCGGGCTCCCTGCTCATCGGAAGGCCTGCTTCTCTCTTCCCCCACTCCCCCTGCTTATGTTCCCTCTCTCACTGTGTCTGTCAATCTTAAAAAAAAAAAAAAAGACCATATATGGAAACACTTCCAGAGTGTGCTATCTACTTTTATTCTTTTTTTTAAAAGATTTTATTTCAGAGAGAGAGAGATACAGCCAGAGAGGGAACACAAGCAGGGAAAGTGAGAGAGGGAGAAGCAGGCTTCCCATTGACAGCGAGCCTCAAGCAGCGAGCCCAATGTGGGGCTGGAAGCGGATCATGACTTGAGCTGAAGGCAGACGTTTAATGACTGAGCCACCCAGGTGCCCCAATCTACTTTTATTCTTTATGCTATGTTCCAAAAAGCCAAGCATTTCTGTATATGAAATAAAAGTCTAGTAATTATAACCAACAAATTTTATGAGGTTATGATTCATTCACTAACCACAGTGCTAGATACTTGGGATGTGAAGACATACATGAAATATTCTCTGTCCTCAAATATTTCAGATGGGGAAGGGGAGGAGCTGGGGCTAACAGAGAACTTGAACAATTAATGCAATGAAGTACCATGGGAGCCATGGCAGAAGTCTGTGTATTTCTTTAAGATGTTATTTGAGAGAGAGTACCAGGGAAAGGCAGACTCTGGACCCTGAGATCATGACCTGAGCTGAAGGCAGACACTAAACTGACTGAGCCACCCTGGCGCCCCAGAAGTCTGTACAAGCTACAAGTAGGGGCATGCGTGAAAAAAACAATCACTTCTTTGTTGAATGAAAACAACTTAAAGAGGCTTCACAGAGTTGATGAGGGATAAGCTGAGTCTAAGAATGTAAATGGGTGGGTGAGGAAGAGCAATTCTGAGCAGAATGAACAGTACAGTCTGGGGTAGGGGTTGGGGACTCTTCACTCTGACCTCAGCTATTAAAAAAAAACCAAAAATGCCAACATAACTGTCTCAAAAATTAAAGAAATGTGGCCACCTTAACTAAATTCAAGTATTCCCTTTCTTTTTTTTTTTTTTTAAAGATTTTATTTATTTATTTGACAGAGAGAAATCACAAGTAGGCAGAGAGACAGGCAGAGAGAGGAGGAAGCAGGCTCCCTGCTGAGCAGAGAGCCCAATGCGGGCCTCGATCCCAGGACCCTGAGATCATGACCTGAGCTGAAGGCAGAGGCTTTAACCCACTGAGCCACCCAGGTGCCCTATTCCCTGCTTTCTGAAAGTCTGTGTTAAGTTTCTTTACTTTTAAGGTACCTGACTGTATTAGTACTTGATTTCAATAACCAAAAGAAGTCAGGAGAGGATTTTCAAAATTTCAAAGAAAAAAAAAAAGCTGTTACTGTGCTAAATGTTAAATGTCTTTTTTGTAAAAACCAGTGTCAGGGGCGCCTGGGTGGCTCAGCTGGTTGAGCGACTGCCTTCGGCTCAGGTCATGATCCTGGAGACCCGGGATCGAGCCCCACATCGGGCTGCCTGCTCAGCAGGAGGCCTGCTTCTCCCACTCTCATTCCCCCTGCTTGTGTTCCCTCTCTGGCTGTGTTTCTATCAAATAAATAAAATAAAAAATCTTAAAAAAAAAAAAAAAACAGTGTCAGAACATGAACTTTTGGAAAGGTACTCTTCACTGTATAAGAACACTCTTACATCATCCCTGCCTTTGCCTTTTCCTTCCTTAGCAGAGCGTTTATGGTATCAGAAATAATCCAATTCCTCTAATCATATGCAGTCTTGTTTTTGCTATTTAGAGTATATACCCATAGAATCACTGCTTATTGAAAGCAGCAGTCAAGAAATCTTTGACACATGAACAAATCTAGAATTTTCCTTTACAATCAAGTAAGTATTCATTGCGTACCTTGCACTAAAGGTACAGAAAGACTGAAAAGAGTATTATTTCTGCTCACTGGAAGCTAACTTTGATATACTCTAACTTATGTCTTCATAATACATCTTATTTTAATCTCAATGCAGGGCTTGATCCCACAACACTGAAATCACAACCTGAGCCAGAACCAAGAGACACTTAACTGGCTGCGCGGCTCACACTACATCTTACAGTGTGTTTTCACAGGTTCCTCACAACAGCCCAGGTGTTATCACTTTTTTATAGATGAGAAGATAGAAACTCAGAATAGTTACATAAACTCTCCCCAAAAGTCACATATTAGACCTTAAACCACATCTTCATCAATGTTTGTACCCTTTCTGTTACTCTCTGCTGACTCAGGAGAGTGTAATCATCAAATATCAAAATACAATACAAGTGGTCAGAAAGAGGAAGATCATTGTTGGTCAGAAACTCTGAAAGGCGTTAAAAAGAGGTGGGACTTGGGCCCGAAGATAACCAGGATGAGAACTGTCAGGCAGCCTGGGGAAGAAGAAATAATGACGAAAAGAATACATCTGCTGCATGCAGGGAACATCCAGGAATCTGGCCTGGTTACAAGAGATGGCACAAGGGAGGTGAGACAGCAAAGAGGCTGTGGAGTTCAGGGAGAGTTGGACGGGTTTTAGTTCTGCAACACACAGTGAAGAGCTGCTGCAAGTTCTGAAGAAGTGGAACTGCCATTCCTTCAGGATAATGACCTGAGGCTCCTGTCATGTGGCCCAGAACTGAGGTAACTGGGGCTTAAGAAAAGTGAATGAACTGAGAAAGTACAAATCCAAAAAAATTCTTAAGGAAAGAAGAAACGTTATCCTAATTGTGGGAGAAAATGCCTGGTGTTCAAGTAATGGTTTTCGGATTAATAATTCATCAACAAGCAGAGATCAGGCTCATAAGAAAGCCTCAGAAGATGCTGAAAAGACTTGTGATAAATGGATTTGATCTTTTTTTTTTTAAAGATTGTATTTATTTGAGAGACAGAGAGAGAACATGAGTGGGGAGGGGAGGAGCAGAGGGAGAAGGAGAAACAGGCTCTCCACTGAGCAGGGAACCCGATGCATGAGCTTAAGATCATGACCAGAGCAGAAGGCAGATGCTTAACTAAGTCACATGGGCGCCCCTGAAATTGATCTTCTTGTGATAAGCACACATTTAAGTATCAGAGATATTTTCCCAAAATGAGGTTTGCTAATTTCCTATTTAGCTATTTCTCAGAAAGTATATAATCAGTGATCTTTTTTAAAAAAAGATTTTATTTATTTGACAGAGAGAAACACAGCCAGAGAGGGAACACAAGCAGGGGGAGTGAGAGAGGGAGAAGCAGGCTTCCTGCCGAGCAGGGAGCCCGATATGGGACTCGAACCCGGGTCTCCGGGATCATAACCTGAGCCGAAGACAGTTGCTTAAACAGCTGAGCCACCCAGGCGCCCCCCAGTGATCTTTTTAATAAGGTGCCACTTTCATATCCCTACTTGACAAATCCACCTAGATGTCTACTAGACATTTTAGACTGTCATTTCCAAAACTGAAATCTTGATTTCATCCTCCCAAACCTACTGCCCGCCACTCCAATAAAATGCTAACTCTATTCTTTCAGTTGTTTAGGCTTTTTAAAAAATCCTGGAATATACTCCACATTCAATCCATCAGCAACTCGTGTTGACATGTGGTCCACTTCTCCCCACTTACACTGTTGGCCGCCTACTCTAAGCCTGGACTAGAGCAACAATCTCCCCCTGGTCTTCCTAGTTCCACATAGCAACCTTTAAAAACTTATGTGAGATTGCAACAGACTTGTGTTAAAAAATCGTCTGTGGCTTCCTTTCAGAAAAAAATTAAAAGCCTTACGGTGGCTCAAAGAACAAAACAGTTTGACCCTCAGCTATGCTCACTTTCTCATTCCACTCTAGCCACAGTAACCTTTTTTTGCTGTTCATCAAACACACCTGCTTTCTAGGCCTTTGCACTCAAGAGTTCCTTCTGCCTGGAAAACTCTTCTCCAAAATATTACCATGGCTCATTCTTTCAGATCATTGTGATCACAACTTAAACATCACCTTATCAGAGTAGTCCTCCTGGACCACTCCCTCCCAGTACTCCCTATTTGTTTCCTGCATAGCACTCCTCAGGTGGCATTTTATTTTTATTTTCTCCCCTTTCTTTTCCCTAGCATGTGTGTTTTGTTTTTGCTTTTTGTTTTTTTGAGACAGAGAGAGGGAGCATGTGCACAGAGGTGGGAAGGAGAATCTTATGCAGGCTCCATGCCCGCCCCAATCAGGGTCAATGCGGCCCCATCTAATGACCCTGAGATCATGACCTGAGCCTAAATCAAGAGTCAGATGCTTGGGGCGCCTGGGTGGCTCAGTAGGTTGAGCTGCTGACTCTTGATTTCACCTCAGGTCATGATTTCTGGGTTGTGGAACTGAGCCTGGGGTAGGGCTCTGTGCTTAATGCAGTCTGCTTGTCCCTCTCCCTCCACTCCTCACCCCAATGCATTCTCTAAAATAAATACAACCCTTAAAATAAAACAAATTTAAAGAGTCAGGCTCTTAACTGATGGAGCCACCCAGGCACCCCACCCCAGAATGCAAGTTTTATGAAAGCAGGAATTGTTTTTTTCTTACAGTTCCAGCATGTAAGAAAAGTTAAAGTTGTTCAATAAATTTTTGTTGAATGAAAGACTATTTTGTTGATGGACCATAATATCCTCATCTTATTCTTCTCCTCCCTCCTTATACAATTTGACCATCTTGACATACTGTTCCTACCAAATGGGACAATTAAAAATGCAAATATTAGTATTATTTACTCAGCTATGAAAAGATGATGCTGATATAGGAGGAAGTAAACCATCACGTCGGTGTGGGAACACTGGGTAGCACCAAGAGTTTGTCTGATGGTTCACTGCCCACCTGAGACTTCAGGAAGGCACAGTACGCTAAGCAACACCCAGTGACACTACAGTATTTTTTACCTGTGCAATAGGAACTGCACACAGGGTCACACCAAATCCAACTGCCACAGTTTTGTGCCATGGTCTTATCAAATCTGAGAAGCAGCGCTTCTTAAAGTTAGTCACGACAGGAACACACTGCCTGTACCTAGGAACACAAGTCATATTTAGGAAGGCAGTAACTACCAATCTGTCAATCTCCTCAGTTTGTTTGCAGGGGTCAGAAACTCACGCTCGACCAAGCAGGAGCCTACACGAAGATGTTGGGTCGGTTTTCCAGATGATGGCTCAGTGGAGAGCGTGTCGGACTGCAAAGTCCCGGCCTCGCTGGAAGAGCCAACTGCTACCCAACTCCCGGGAACCTCGGCCGCGCGGGGACGCGGGCCCAGTGATTTCGAAGTTTAACCGAAAGCAGGTGTGGAAGTTGAAAAGGCAGTCTCAAAGCTTTTTAAAAACCTCGGGTCAAAAACACAGCTGCAGGCAGCATTTAGCTCTGGATCGCTGGCCGAGGTTTCCAGGTGTCCCGATAAGCCGCACGTGAAACCCGCAGCCAGGAGGGCCGTGCCGGGAATGACCAGCTCCCCTCCTGCCTGCAGCTCGCCCGGGTCGCTCCCCAATCTCCCTCCAGGGACGGCGACGGGCCAACGGGAACTCGAGGGCAGGCCGAAACTCCCCAGGAAGCCAGCCCGAGCCGGGGGGCTGGGGGGGCACTAGCGTTCAGCCCGTGGCAAAACGGAAAAGCCGTCAGTAAGAAAGAAACCCCGGCTTTGACCCGGGAGGCGGCAGGCAGAGTCCGGACGTCCTCAGACCTGAGAGGGGCGGGACACCGCTGCCCGCTCGGCCGAGGAGCGAAACGATCGCCAGCTAGGCCGCCGATGCCATTCCGGCCACGGCGCTAACTGCGACGCCTCCCCCTTCTCGGTGCTGCCCTCATACCCGACCGCAGCGGTACCTGAAGAGGGACGCAACGCTCCGCGACAGCCAGCTCCTCAGAGCCGCCATCCTGCGGCGGCCAGACGCCAGACGCACACGCCGGAAGTGACGCCACTTCTTTAGGGGAGGACGGGGCGCGGCCTCTTCTTGAGTGGGCCTGGCCCCATGACCACACCCCAGCCCGAAGGCGTAGTCGGGATTGGACGGGAGGAAGTGAGGGGCGGGGATTATAGGGTAACGGCAGTAACGGCTGCGGTGAACGCCCAACCGACGGGGCTTCCGCGCGGGGCGGGGCGGGCCCTGGGCCTGAGGCTAGGAGCCGGTGGAGCGGAGTCGGCTGTTGTGAGGGGAGATTGCACTCTAATCTGGGCGTGGCCGTGCCTTAAGTGGCAGCCATAGCCCCGGTGCGAGGCGCAGAGCTCTTCCGTCAGCGAGTGGGGCGCGTCCGGCGCGGGGGCGGGGAAGCGCGCCGTGGCCTGGCAGCTGGGGCGGGCACAGGGCGGGCACAGGGCGGGGGGCGGGGCTCTGAGCGCTGTCACTTCAGCACCAGGAAATAGGTGGTCCAGCCCGCCAGCAATAGCGCCCCGATGAGCACCGTGTAGCTGAGGAGCACGAAGGCCAGCAGCTCTCGCAGCAGCTGCAGCACGTGGATGGTGGACGAGGCCGGCATTGCCTTGCGTGGGAGGCCCGAGGACCTGTGGGGCAGGGGCACTCAGGAGTTCCTGAGAGTGCAAAGAGAACGGTCGCCCCCAGCAAGACCTCCCTCCCCGCCCCCCACTGGCCACCGAGCCAGCGCTGCTGAGCCAGGCAGTGTTGTAGGCAATGTGGATACAGGAGACTAGGCTAGGTCCTGGCCCTCAAAAGAGTAAATACGCTGTCCTAAGGCTGAGGAAGCCCAAAGTTCTGATTTTCTCCCTAACAACCAGCTGGACGCCCTCTTAGCATTTACATGATAGAAGTGTTTTAAGCCACAAGTTCCCCTCATTCTTTGGCTTCTAATCTGGAGCTGGGTTCTGAGGGAAGAGAAGCCTGTTCCCAACCTCGGTTGCTGCCTTAGTCTTCATCCCTAGCCCTCTGTCCTCCCATCCACCTCCTGCATTTTTAATACTGTGAGTGCTGCTAATGGCCTGGTGGAGTAAGGCCTGCTTTTCCCATGACCCAAGATGCAGCCCCAGCTGTCAGTGTTGCCTGGGAGGGGAAGAGGACAGAGACCCATCTGGGTGGGAGAAGACAGCAGGTCTTCACTGACATCCCTTTGCAATTCCCTGGACCCCAAGGCTTGACAGCATGCAGAGTTTGAAAATGTTTGCGTTATAAAGGTCCAGCACGCTTGCCTCATTGGCAGCCAGTACTGCAGGCATGCCAAGAGGTGGGCATCAGTTTAACTCTAGGCTTATCTCCTTACCAGCTGTGCTGCTGTTCCAGTCCTCCTGCCTTCTACCACAGATGCAGTTACATGGCAACAATCACAAACCAGCTCTTCAGCTCCATTGCTGTCCTGCCCAGCAACTTCCCTTAGGGCCAGCCATTAGCTTCCTTCTCTCCCCATTTCACTCACTCAGCAAAGTTTCCGTGACTCCTCTGCTGCAGCAGCTCCACGGTTCCTCTCCCAGTCTGGTGTCTGAAGGTAGGCGTGTGGGTACTCCCGCAGATCAAGGCAGAGCTGTGGGATATTCAGGCAGCAGCTGCACTCACCAACTAGGTGTGGTCCAGAGACCAATCACAGCCTCCACGTGGTCCCTGAGCAATCAGGGAACTGCGCAAAGCCCATCCCAGGCCAGGCGGGGCACTGGCAACCCTGCCTGCCCTCCCCCTCCACCCCGGTTTCACCACCAGAGTCCACAGGCTCTAAGGATGCCTGCAAAGCTCCTGACTCAGATGGGCTAAGCAAGTGGTACACTAGGGGATTTTTTTCATGCCCCTTCTTGTCTTGCTTTTCTCAACATTGCTGGTGGGATACAGTCCAAATCCTTTTATGACAAGCTCACACTGAGAGGAGCCCCATCCTACTCTTGAGTCTCAGACTAGAAGAACCACTATATAAATGACTTTCACTTATGACTGGCCAACTAAAGCAAGGGCTGTTATCTCTCTCTCTTTTTTTTTAAAGATTTTATTTATTTATTTGAGAGATCACAAGTAGGCAGAGAGGCAGGCAGAGAGAGAGGAGGAAGCAGGCTCCCCGCTGAGCAGAGAGCCCATTGCGGGCCTTGATTCCAGGACCCTGAGATCATGACCAGAGCTGAAGGCAGAGGCTTAGGGCGCCTGGGTGGCAGAGGCTTAATCCACTGAGCCACCCAGGCGCCCAAGGGCTGTTATCTTAAAAACATTAGGCGTGAGCATGCATGCATGTATGTATGTATGTAAGAAACAGGAGCTCCTGAGTGCTTGATTCTAACTGACAGAATTTAGCAGCTTAGAGACGCACTGCAGTCACATTCCCAATGAGCCCACTTCCAATTTCAACCCCCGAGTGTGATGCAAAAAGAGCCAGTTAGGATTTCAGCAAATAAAGAACAGACCCTTTCCCAGATGTAACAATGAAAGAGCACAAACCTTATTTTGCTTTTTTGTTGTAAGTTTGTGGTTGAAGACTGTTTTTTGTTTTTTTTTTACCTTTAAAATAGCAGGGAGTGTGGACATCAACCCTTTTTTATCAACATCATCATCCAGAAGCAAATGGCTCCTTAATTTAATCAGGGTCTGTTATTATCAAATCATTGCCCGGACCACAGCCCTGCTGAAAACAGGAGCAGAACATTATCAAGCTGCTCAGGAAGCCAGTGAGTAGTAATTGCTCCCCCAGAGAACTGGTCATCTGAAGGGCTTCTGTGTCCTGCCTGGGCACAGGAAAGAAAGTATGGCTAAGATTTATAACCTCACCCCACCCCAGAGCAACAGACGAAGAAGAGGCTACTAAACCAGGCTCAGTGGGGTTGGCTTTCACTCCCACGTCCTTCAGATGGATGTCTCAGGGCACTCAGGTATTCCGGCCTCGGCAGACTCTGGTCCCCACGAAGTAACCGAAGCTAAGAAACATCACGTAGCTTAAAATTCACAGGCATTCATTGAGAAATAAGATCACCTGACAAAGTTTACATTATTGCCTTTTTCTTAGATCACTGGCTGACAAAAAGGCCTCCTCTATTTTCTGTAGCATATACACCTGGCTGTGGAACTGAATTCAGTCTCTCCATGGTTCAGTTTACGTGATGCTGGGTTTCTATGCCCCGCCATCTTTACCACAGTCCCTCTTTCTGTCTGCTTTGGACACTCAGTTCAGTCGGTAATTTTTTTAAAAAGTATTTCTTCTTGAATTTCTCCTGAATACAAACACTTCCACCTGGGGACAGGCCAATCTTTAAGGTACAACTGGGAGCAAGAGGCAGCCCAGCAGATCACGGTTTAATTGTAATCCATTTCTAGGGACGGCAAAGCCAGAGTGACCAATCCCTTCCCAGTGTTCTTCAACAATTGAATGTGCTGTTTTTAATATTCCTTTTTTTTAAAAAGATTTTATTTATTTATTTGACACAGAGAGAGATCACAAGTAGGCAGAGAGGCAGGCAAAGAGAGAGAGGGGGAAGCAGGCTCCCTGCTGAGCAGAGAGCCCAATGTGGGACTCGATCCCAGGATCGTGAGATCATGACCTGAGTCGAAGGCAGAGGCTTAACCCTCTGAGCCACCCTGGTGCCCCAATATTCTTCCTTTTAACCGTTACTGACACACTTGATCTTACTGCACTTTGCAGATGGTGTGGTTTTTTAAAAATTGAAGGTCTGTGACAACCCTGTGTTGAACAAGTCTGTCAACACCGTTTTCCCAACAGCATTTGCTTACTTTGTCACCTTCTGACAAGTCTCCTATCTCAAACTTTCCCTTTATTATTATATTCATCACGATGGTCTGTGACCAGTGATTATAATTCACTGAAAGCTCAGGTGATGGTTAGCATTTTGTAGACAAATTCCTTAACAAAGGACTATACATTTTTTTAGACACAATATTACTGCACTTAAGAGACTACAGGATAGTGTAAACTTAACTTTTATATGCACTGGGAAATGAAAACATTCATTTGACTCACTTTATTGTAACATTCACTTCATTGGGCTGCTCTGGAATCAAAGCCAAGTGTCTCTCAGTATGCCTGTATTCTTTTGCTCTACAGTTAAACTACAACTCAAATACCTCTCTATTGGCTAAAACTCAAAGTGTATAGTAAGACACAGAACAATGCCTATGTCGACTTCTTTTTTTATGAAACTGCTGGTGTGGCAGAACTGTCTACCTAACTAGACAAAAGTCCAGACATGATGTAAACAATCCACCCTCTCTAGGAATAAATGTACCATTCACATACCCTTTCTCAGTAAGGGCATACTCCTTTGAGACAAAGGCTGCTTCAAGTATTAAGTGAACTCACACAAAGGCGTATAATATATGATTATCCACCACTTTCTATTTGTATACAAATGAAGCAATTGATGTTTTTAAGTCTTCCGCTAAATGCATTTTAGGAGCTGACCTAACTATGCTCTGAGCAAGCAAGTACAGAGTCACAAGTGAATGTGACACATGAGACACAACTGAGGATCTGTTCATAGGACAAAAACCCCAGCCAAGGAGACCTGACCAGACTTGAATTGAATCCCATGAGCCAAAAACATTGAAGGACAAGGTGGATTTCATTCTCTAAGGCAGCTGAGGCTGACAACAGCTGGGGCTGGAAGGTATAAACTAATCTCCCTGGGATAATAAGTATTTGAAAAAGGATTTTCTAAAACAGGCATAGTTTTTTTTCAAGACCGTTTTCCAAGTACTGAATGTCAAGGCCAAGTATGAGGAGGAGATCTTTTAAATATGACCTCTTCTACTCTTTATTCTTAAAGAGATCGGTTCTGGATTGTAGAGTTTCTCTTTCATTCACAGCAAGCAATGTGCTACCAGAATTTCACTAATGGAACAAAAAGAGCAGAAAACAGGTATGGTTACTGATAAACAACAGAAGCCACACCTCCCCTGCGGAGGGATGCTGACCTTGATCCCTCAACAAAGAGGAGATATGGGCAAGGGCTATGAAGCCATCAGTTCAGTCCCCTTCTTGGATTTAACTTCCAGAAGCTGGGATGGAGCAGGAGGGAGACTGGGAACACACACAGGTTTCCAGCCTCTCCTCCAACACCCTGCTCCTCTGTCCCACAGGCTAACCGGCTCCTGCAGGAGCAGCTGCGACTGCTGGACTCCAAGGCCACAGACAAGCTGCATGAGAAGAGGCTCAGGTCAGCGGGCCAGGGCCCGCAACGGACCTGTATGTTTCCGAGCAAACCAAATCAAGAGGTTGAGTGTGGAGAAGTACGCACGACAGTTACCGTGGAGATGGTGTCGTCAAATGCTGAAGAAGCAAGAGTCGCTGCTGCTCACAGGGGGGCCAGCTGGTGCTGGGGCCCACGATGGGGGTGGGGGAGACACCGATGCCTCAGCGGAGGCCTCTACCACAGAAACGCCAGGAACAACACGTGTGCTCAGAAAGTGTCTTTGAATAGCGTCTAAGAAAACTCTCGGGAAGCTGCTTCCCCTCCTCACGTTCCTCAATGTAAAAAGCCCTGGATAAGCATGAGGCCACAGAAATGCAGCTGGTCAGACAGATGATGAACTCTGATGCGGAGAAAGAAGTCCCTCCACCCCTTTCGCTTTACAGAAGCAGAGGACTCGAAAGCAGAAGAAATCAACACTCGCCTTAGTGATCACCTAACACAGAGGCTGATGACAACCGAACAGAATGTGCCGCAGTCTGCAGGAAAAGCAAATCTCAACTCACTGTCAGGACCAGCTGTTGCCCCAACACGCAGCTACTGCCCAGGCCTGATGTGCCTTCAAGAAAGCACTGTTTATCACGGGTGAGACTTTCCACTTTCCATTTTTGCCCCAGTCCCCAGCTTCCTGTGTTAAGGACTGACCTCGTTTGTGCAGCTGTATGAGATTATCCATCCCCACCATCCTTAATACACCCCCAGGTCTCGAAGGAAGACCTGAGCTTAGAACATTAACAGCTGGTATTGCTGTGAGCCAGGTGGAGTCTCTTCTATTCTTTTTTCTTCAAAACACAAAAGAGAAGCAGAAAGGAGAAAACAGCGCAATTGAAGAAGCTGACCCCCGAAGTAAATTCTGTAAGCTTCTGTTATTCTTCAGTGGGTTTCCCTTCCATTTGGCTGCTTCCCCACAGAAGCAGTTCATTCTGCAGTTCATTCAAGTCAACTCTGATCATCCTAGAAGGGTTTTTCCATTAGAGACTCTATCCAGCTGGCCCCATTCATTAGCTTAGTGGTGGCAATGACATATTCTGTACCTCCATCTTCCAACTGGGAGAGAAAGCGCAGGGCAGCGATTTCAGCAAAGGTTACACCCCCGAGGAAAAATATCAGAGTGACTCGGTTTTCCCCTGGCTGACCTAAAAGGGAAACATTTCAGAATTAAGAATTACTTATTATGGGTGCTTCTCTTCCCACGTCTTAAAAAGCTGCATCATGGGCGCCTGGGTAGCTCGGTTGTAAAGCGTCTGCCTTTGGCTCAAGTCATGATCCCAGACTCCTGGGATCAAGCCCCATATGGGGCTCCCTGTTCAGCAGGGAGCCTGCTTCTCCCTCTCACACTCCCTCAGCTTGTGTTCCCTCTCTTGGTGTCTCTTTCTCTGTCAAATAAATAAAATATTTAGAAAAACAACAAAAACTGCATCATGGGGGCGCCCGGGTACTCATCTGTTGGGCATCCAACTTTTGATTTGGCTCAGGTCATGATCTCATGGGTCGTGGGACTGAGCCCCGGCGTTGGGCTCTGTGCTCACCAGGGAGTCTACTTGTAGATTCTCTTCACTGCCCCTCCTATCACTTGCTCTCTCACGTGTGCTTGCTCTAAAAATAAGTCTTCAAAAAATCCTGCACTATTGGGGGCACCTGGGTGGCTCAATCGGTTATATGTCTGCCTTCTGCTCAGGTCATGATCTCAGGGTCCTGGTCTGAGCCCAGCGGGCTCCCTCTGCCTCTCCCCCTGCTTGCCCTCCCTCTAAAATAAATCTTTAATTAAAAAACAAACAAATGGGCGCCTGGGTGGCTCAGTGGGCTAAGCCTCTGCCTTCAGCTCAGGTCATGATCTCAGGGTCCTGGGATCGAGGCCCGCATTGGGCTCTCTGCTCAGCGGGGAGCCTGCTTCCTCCTTTCTCCCTGCCTGCCTCTCTGCCTGCTTGTGATCCCTCTCTCTGTTAAATAAACAAATAAAATATAAACAAAAAATAAACAACACAGCATCGTATATAAGGAAAAAAAAAGTTACCTGTGTCTTGGTACAGACAGTTCCTTCGAAACTCAGGAACACGATTTTGATCTCAACATTTTTGTAACTACTGAGACCCTCAACTCAGAGGTTGAAAGCTGCTACTCCTGAGGGAATGCTGGGTTCTAGTGCTTATACTACACATTAGCAACTAACAAAAGAGGGGTACCGGGCCCTGAATCCTGTGTACCTTACAAATGTACTTTACAAAGCGACTCATAATCCACGAGAACCCACCAGCAGTACATCATTCTCTACACACACTGGCCACAGACTTACGTCTCTTTTGCAGACCCGTGGGCAAGGGCTGCCGCTCCTCGAAGTGGGGCCCGGGGAGGATGCGGAGAACCTCCTCGATGCTGCGCCAGCCAGGCCGCGAGAGCAGCTGCGCTAGTCGCACGCTGAGAGGGGCATAACCACTGTACACGTACGATATGTCCGTGGGATTCTGTGAAATAATGAAAGGGAAGTCTGCACATAAGAGACGTAGAGCCGCTGAACAGCGGCCTTTTGGGTAACCCAAAATTATGTGATTTGGCTTTGGAGGTGGAAACACAAACAAACTCCGCAATTCCTGCTCCAATCCACCCCAGCTCGGCCTGATTCTCAGCTGCCCGAGGCTGGCTTTGAACTCAGATCTTGAAAAAGCCATTCAAAGCATCTCGAGGTAATGACCATAAATTGTTATTTGCTTTGGCAAGAAACTTCTCAGAGGGGAACCTGGCACTCTCTGAGTAACGGCGGGCATCTCCCGTGACGCAGGCCCGACTCACAGGCACTTCTACAGAGGGGCTTGTCCACCAGAAGAGACCAAAGCCCAGAGGTATTAACCCCAACTCCATGTGTCCTAGCAAAAGACTGGAAATAACCTGAATTTCTAGCGAGAGAAATCTGTTAAGTAAGTCATAAATCTGTTAAGTTTATCTGCAAAGCCACTATGCAGCAATTAAAAAAAAACCCTTACAAATAAGAATGAGGTAGATCACAGAAGGATGTTCAAGATACAATGTTAAGTGGTGGCTGGGGTGGGTGGGGAGAGGCAGGTTAGAACAGTGAGGAGAGGGGCGCCTGGGTGGCTCAGTTGGTTAAGCAACTGCCTTCGGCTCAGGTCATGATCCCAGAGACCCAGGATCGAGCCCTGCATCGGGCTCCCTGCTCGGTGGGAAGCCTGCTTCTCCCTCTCTCACTCCCCCTGCTTGTGTTCCCTCTCTGGCTGTGTTTCTCTCTGTCAAATAAATAAATAAAATACTTAAAAAAAAAAAAGAACAGTGAGGAGAGTGGAATTAATAATGTTTACATTGTATAATATAGAAATTAAGAGTATCTATATTCTGCCCCCAGGGGGAAGATAATCCGATTTGCCAGTGGCGGAGGAGACTTTTTCATTATTAGCTTTTGTTGCAGGAGGCAGCCTGATAAAATTCCCACAAAAGTCCAAGAAAGAAGGTAAGAAAAAGAAATTTAGAAAAACTGGAATCAACAATAAACGTAAGACAAAGTGCACTCTACTCTGGAGGCCAACAGCATAAAATAGGCATCATTTATGTTAAGAGGTCTGTAGATACAAAGAATCTTCCTGGAAGGATAGATAAAACGCTAGTCACAGTCGTTCCTTCTGAGGGAAAAGCAGGTTGAGACGTGGAGGGAACCTGACTTTTCACTGCCTAATTTTGGTCCGGCCGACACCTTCCCACACGTGCTCTGTGTCCAGGAGGCGAACCTGTAGGCTCTATGCCAATGTGTCCCTATACTCTCTTTAGGTTTGGCCAGTGAGAGGCACCAGATGAACCTGGAGAGTGGGCAGCACGTGGGGTCAGGGTTTCATGGCCCTGGCTTCCTTCTGCGACACTGCTGGAGGCCGGCTGTGTCCCTCGACCAGAGGGCTCTCACCCCTCATCTTGTCAGATGGCCTTGCCACATAGTCTTCTCTCCACGTCTGGAACAGGTTTCTGCAACAGCTCCCTTTCCTTGCCCTCGGGCCCAGGCTGGAAGGAATCCCTACTGGGTCCTTTCACCAGCTCCCACCCTGCCCACATCTTAAGAAACTCCCCTCAAACTCCCCAGTGTCGGAGCACACTTTGTTCCCTGCTGGGCTTCGGGCACATGTCATTTGTGAATGCATTACTTTCTAAAAAACATTAGAAAACTGGGCCAGAAAGGGCAAAGGGAATGTATAAAGCAAGCAGCCTACGTGGACACGATAAACCATTAACCAGGAGGTAAAATGAGTTGAAGTGGAGGAATGTGTCTCACCTGTTCATTCACGTCATCCATCCAGAGGCGTAGTGTTTTCCGGATTGTTGGGTAATTGTTTCTGCCCCCCGTCTGTGGTTTCAGCAGGCCAACCTTCTCTAGGTTGTACAAGGTCAGTATGTGCTCATAGCCGTATGTCTACAAGGCAAGCCATTCAGACTGATGTCAGATCAGGAAAAGTTTCTGGCACTTTCTAAAAAGACCACGTCCAACAAATGGATTTGGTTTGCACGCAGCAGCACGTCCCCCACGTCCGCGACTGTCTGTGGGCACGGGGGCAGCGTGCGGGATGAGACCTGCCTGCCTGTTACAATTAAACCAAGTCGCCGTTTCAGAAACTAATCTATAGTTTTTCCTTTATTTTTATTTATTTATTTTTTTAAAGATTTTGTTTATTTGACAGAGAGAAACATAGCCAGAGAGGGAACACAAGCAGGGGGAGGGAGAGAGGGAGAAGCAGGCTTCCCGCCGAGCAGGGAGCCCGATGTGGGACTCGATCCTGGGACTCTGGGATCATGACCTGAGCGGAAGGCAGAGGCTTTAACCCACTGAGCCACCCAGGCGCCCCTATAGTTTTTCCTTTAAAGTCAGAGTTTATGGGGGCGCCTGGGTGGCTCAGGGGTTAAAGCCTCTGCTTCGGCTCAGGTCATGATCTCAGGGTCCTGGGATCGAGACCCACATAGGACTCTCTGCTCAGCAGGGAGCCTGCTTCCTCCTCTCTCTCTGCCCGCCTCTCTGCCTACTTGTGATCTCTCTGTCTGTCAAATAAATAAATAAAATCTTAAAAAAAACCCAAAAAAACACACAAAAAAAGAACTGGATGGGTTAGGTGGCGTTACAGTCTCCATCTGACAGAGGGGTTTAAATAACTTGCCCAAGGCCACACAGCTACTTAGTAACAGAGCTGAGACATGCATCCAGCCAGTCTCGCGCCACAGTCTGTGAGCAGGAATAGTCTCTGTCTGTAAATGCAAACAAAGGAGTCTGGAAGAACACAAGCCCAGCTGTTGCCATTGTCCTATCTGGGGAGGGCAACGGGGGTGGGCGTGCGGTGCAGGGGGGCCCACATGTTGCTCCCTGGCGTCGGGCTTATTTAACTCATATGACAATGGGTGTCACCGTGCAATTTTTTAAAAGACAAAACAATATAAAAAAAACTGAGCACTTAGTTTCAATCATAATTTTCTTATATGTGCCTGGTGATAGCAAATAAATACTACCCGAGACACTTCCAAACAGGAGACAACTTTTTAAATAATGGTGGTCTTTTCCTAGTTATGAAGTAAAACAGCTTGATTTAAGTACGTCTACTAAGGGAGTATATCAGAAAATTTGCAAAACATCCCTTCCTCCATCAAATGCAATCTGATTAAGAGTAAGGGCGCCACACCCCAGTTCCCTGGGCTTTGGTACGGGCTCTACCCCTCACCAGCCAGGTGACCTTGGGCAAGCCACAGAACGACCCGTGCCTCAGCTTTTTCATCCATAAAATAGGGACAATAACAGTATCTAACTCACAGGGCTGTAGTGAGGATTAAATAAATGAATACAATAAAGCTCTTTCACTAGAACGTGGCACATAGTAAATGCTCAGTGAACACTAGCTGTTATTATTATACAAAAACAGTAAACAGTGATTAATGCCAAGGACAACCCCTTCTAGGTATTAAAAAAATTTAAAAGACAATGGGAACAACATACCAAAATAGTAGCTTTAAGCATTTTTTTTAAAGACCTTTTATTTATTTGAGAGAGAGAAACACAGCTAGAGAGGGAACACAAACAGGAGGAGTGAGAGAGGGAGAAGCAGGCTTCCCCCTGAGCAGGGAGCCCGATGCGGGGCTCAATCCATCCCAGGACATTGGGACCATGACCTGAGCTGAAGGCAGACGTTTAACGACTGAGCCACCCAGGTGCCCCTAAGCAGTTTTTTTTTTTTAAAAAAGATGTTTCCTCCCTTGGTAAATTAGTTATTTGAAATCTACTGACCTGGAGAATTTCTCTTTTGTAATAATCCAGAACTTTTTGTTTGAGTCCACTATTGCACACGGACTGCAGGCAAACCAGTCTTAACACCTTGATCAGCGGGTGCTTCTGGGCAATACAGTCTTCAATGTAACTATTCACCTGCGAACAAAATCCACAGGTGTGTATCCTGGCATCTGGTCTGGGGGCCTAAAGAACTTGGTATTTATGATTACTTTTCAAAGTGGAGGACACACTCGGGCAATACAGTGGCCTGTCTGAACAGAGCGGACAGCCTTCTGAGAGGAGGTCTAGGGCGTGTGTGTGTCTCAGTAAGAGCAGCGATTTACTGACTGCAAAGTAATAGGAACTTTCTTGGAAAATAGCAGATTCTCTAGAAAATAGGAATTTCCGGAAATTGAATAAATTTTAAATGTATTAAAAAAGGTGGGTATTTAAAGGGATTATATGAGCAGTTCCCTCAGAAGGCAAGTATCTTCATTTATCTATGACAGGGGCCTTAAAGACGGTTGGTTTCAGGGGCTGGAGAGTGCCCTGCATAGAGCGATGCGATCTATGACATGGGGAAATCCAGACTTCCACATTCTGCACTTGCTCTTAAAAAACGCCCCAGCAAGGACGGGAATCAACACAGTTGCTTTTCTAGCTATAATCTTGCATTTGCTAAATCACCAATGATTTGTTTGTTTTACTGTTCACATACCTTATCAGTGTCTATTCCAGACATAAACTCCTGCTCCACTGTTAGTTTATCAAAGAAGTCTTCAGAAGCTAAAATATAATCAGCAAATTTGCAACTCAGAAACTAAACAAATGTTGATTTATTTAAGCAGTGTGATTTTCTACACAGAAGATAATGAAGAAAAAAGATGTGCGAGAAACGAGCAAGCAAAAGGTTCAAACCGTTATTTGAAAACAATCTTCTAAAACACAGAAAACCCTAGAACCTTGTGCTCCTCAATTTCACGGAGAGAGAGCTGACCCCTTTGATGTCCTGAGGACTCAACACAGATCCCAAGAACTCTGCCTCAGGACCAGGGAAGGCCCATCTCCCCGGCACTGCACCACCATCACCAAATTCAATCCAGTTTCAACTGCTTTCTATTAACATGAAAACAAAGGACTGATTTTCCAACACCAAGTTTTACTTCGGATTCAAAGGAGACTTCATAATACACGGCACCCATGGGCTACGAATAAACTTGCTTCAGTTTAATATCTATCTTCTGAGCTCTTTCAAAATACTCCATGTATGATCTTTCTACCAATTCTACAGGAAGTTTTCAAGGGAAAAACAAAAGCAAAATCAGAAACATCACACTGCTCTGATTAAATAACCCTTAACAAGAGGGGAAAGACTAGACAAAAAAATAGAGCCTCATTATGGTAGCAAACTTATAGAGAGTTTTTTCAAAACTCTTATCACTATTCCAAATATTTTGTCTTAGGATTATTTCAATAATGAGAAAAAATGAGTTAACCACAAATGAAATACATTTAACTCTATGAACACGGGTACACTTAATTTTTAACACTAAGAATGACATACAGCATTTACATCGAGCCGCCTTTCCCAAGGAGGCATCATGGCGCCCATGACCTTCGTGTCAAGTGTGCACACAAGTCAGCCCCGTTGAAAATCATCACTCCAGGGGATACTCACTGGTAATATCTTTGATTAACTCAGCAATGGAGGTGTGGTTGGCAAGGGAGCCTCTTGCTGCTTGCATGTGGGGCAGCTGGGAAACAAACTGCTTGATCTCTCCAACCGTCTTAGCATTGTGCCTTTCCTGAAATGGAGGAAATGGCAGACCCATAAAGCAGGGGAGAGGTTTTATTTTATTTTATTTATTAAATTTTTTAAGAATTTTTTTTCAAGATTTATTTGAGAACGAGAGCATCCATGTGCGCGAATGGGGTGAAGGGCAGTGGGATCAGGAGAAGCAAACTCCCCTACTGAGTAGGGAGCCTGATGCGGGGCTCGATCCCAGGACTCCAGGACCATCGTCTGAGCCGAAGGCAGACACTCCACCGACTGAGTCACCCAGGTGCCCTGAAGATATTTCATTTTTAAGTGCTCTGTTCTGTGTCTTGCTCATGGGATGTATAATTTATATCAATGTGAAAAAAAGAACAGAATACAAATAAATCAGGCCAAACCCAGTGCTGAAGTTACGAGAAAAACAAAGATGAGTTCATGGTGCCTGACTACTGTGTTAGTAGTTTTTCAGAGATGAAGTATGTGAGGTTTTCTCCTCCTATGCCCGGGCTCCTATCGTGACTGGCATTTAGGGGCATCTGAGTGTTTGTGGGGGTACTATTAGGTTACCCAGAAATGCTTCTGAGTAAAAAACAAAAGCATGTTAAGAGGGGAGTATAAACAGCAAAAAGTGTTCTCTATAGTTAAAAAAACACATTCTTGGGGCGCCTAGGTGGCTCAGTGGGTTAAAACCTCTGCCTTCAGCTCAGGTTATGAGCTCAGGGTCCTGAGATCAAGTCCCACATCGGGCTCTCCGCTCAGCAGGGAGCCTGCTTCCTCCTCTCTCTCTACCTGCCTGCCTCTCTGTCTACTTGTGATCTCTCTCTCTGCCAAATAAATAAATAAAATCTAAAAAAAAAAATATTCTTACTGCTGAATCTCGATCTTGAATATTATCCATGAACAAAGTAAAACCTCACTTAGTGATGTGATTTTTTTTTTCCTGCAAAATTTAATCATGTAAACCAAACATAATTTCAGAAATGTGAAAATCAGGTGCCTGGGTGGCTCAGTTGGTTAAGCGACTGCCTTCCGCTCAGATCCCAGAGTCCTGGAATCAAGTCCCTCATCAGGATCCCAGCTCCCTGGGGAGTCTGCTTCTCCCTCTGACCTTCTCCCCTCCTGTGCTCTCTCTCATCTCTTTCTCCCTCTCAAATAAATAAAATCAATGAATGAATATAACCCCTCAGAAAGATGAAATCTAGAAATACATACTCGGTGAAATATTAGTTTTTAAAAATTCTCCCAGTTTACATTTCCAAAGTCTAAAGGGTCAGAGTTTATCGTCTTACTGAATTTCCCCTTCCCTGTTTCGGGAATGAGCTTACCCAAGAGTAAACGAGCAGTGGTGGCGGCAGTGGTGGCAGCGGGGCCAGAGGAGGAGAGAAGAGGAGAGAGGAGGAGAGAGGGGGAGCAAGGGGGAGAGAGGAGGCGGGAGGTGATAATGAGGCGCCTCTCTCATTGTCACCCACGCCTCAGTGGGGCAGCCAGCTAACCCTAGAGCTGTCCCCCCAGACTGCAAGTTCTATTCTAGAGGATCTTTTATTAATAGTACAGCTGGCTTCCTCTTGAGTGAGGCAGGAAATAATGAAAAAGAAAAGGTAAAACCAATGTTTATGATGAAAGGCTGTAAAGCGGGAACACTGCCGCGGCCACCCTGCCGGAAAGGAGCAAACCTAACACCTCCTGCCAGGGGTCTGGGAACAAGTCCCAGAAGAAACCCAAGGGAGCCCCGGCGCCTTAGCAGAGAATCGTGCCCCTGCACCGAAGCCCAGAGGCTCTTCCTCCCTTGCGGGGGGCGGGAGGGGGAAGGTGCGGTCCAGCCTGAAACCCAGGGCAGTGGCGAGACAGCCAAACAGGCTCACCTCAAACGCTGCGGAGATCACCTTTGCCTTCTTGCTAAGCACGGAGCCCACGGCATTGAAGTTTTTGTCTCGGATCTCAGCATAAAGCTCCTCTGCAGAATTCAGCTGAAGCTTCTTTGCTTCCGTGGGCAGCTCCTTCCCGCCATCACCCTGTTTCTTCGGGGCAAATTTCTCTGGAGGTAATTTCACATAACCTGGGAACGGCAATGGAAGGAAGCAAGCACCTGTGTGCATTTATCGAAGGAACAGATCAAGTGCCCGGGCACTAAACGGGATTTTCCAACTCAGGAGAGAAGCCAGTTTTAGGAAACAATGGCATACAATACTGAGGTTTTGATTTTTCCACAATCAAAGTCTTTGATGGTAAAAGAAATACATCAGGATTATTATTAAACATTTCTAAAATTATAGGGATGCCTGGATGGCTCAGTTGGTTGAGCACCTGACTTTGGCCCACGTCATAATCCCAGGGTCCTGGGATCGAGTTCCATTTCGGCAAGGAGCCTACTTCTCCCTCTGCCTGCCACTCCCCCTGCTTGTGTGCTCTCTCTTCCTGAAAAATAAATTTTAAAAATTTTGAAAGTAAAACAAAACAAAACCAAAAAAATTGCTAAAATTTTAAATGCTGACAGAAATAAACAAGCCTACGGTATGGGCTAAAACCAAACCAACATGTTTGTGACCTTTGGCTTAATGATCTGTCACACCTAAACACTAGCAGGCTCCCCAATCTTCCACCTGGTGTCCCCACCTTGAGTGTCGGCCTTTCCTTGACACGCCCCCCTGTGATCTCCACTGCAGCATCCCTGCACTTCTGCGACGGCCTGCCCCTCTCTCTGGCCCTCTCCACCTCCTCCGCCAAGGGGCTCTCCCAACAACTGCCAGCCACGAGGGCCGCCTTCTCCAAAATGCAGAGCCACCTGTATTTAACTGAGGGCCACTGCTCACGGGGACAAGCAGAGTCCTGCACACTAAGCATCCCGTCAGCCTTCATGGGAACGACAACAGCAGTTTTTGCTTGGGCTTTGTTTAATCTGGTACCTCATAGCCAAAAGTCAATATTGTCTTTTCTCAAAGAACCTGATTTATATGTAAAGAAAGCATCTCCTAAAAAAAAAAAAAAGACATTTTGGATATTTTTTATCCATTGACCTTTCAGGAAACACAGATGTCACTTTACTTACTGTTCTGAATGCCATAAATTTCATCAATGAGTCCTTCATATGTAAGCTGAGTGGCGAGAGGTGTCAGTAAGTCCACATTTCGATCAAGCAACAAGAGATTATCAAAAACGGGAAATATTGAATTTTGGCTTCCTGTAAACTCTCTCTTCATCCTGATCATCATATTGGCCACTTGCTGGAAACAAAACATTAGATCAGGTGGAACCTTTCTGGGAAGTAGCAGATTTTAAAATGTAGCTAAAAACAGAAAGATCATCAAATAAATTTAAAAGGAAACTATGGAAGAGTGAGATTGATCAGAAATCAGCAGTTAGAGAAAAGCATCTGCTGTTGGCCACCTAATCCCGCACGCGCGCCGACAGCAGCCACTACACAACAAGGCAGGGACTCAGATGTAACCTGGTCTCGTTATCCTCGAGACGCCTGTGAAGTCGTCAGGAGCGCTGACTCAGTGAGTGCTGAGCCTCTGCTCCAAGAGGAAATATGGAGTTAGGTTCCTGTGAGCCTCTGGTCTTTATCAACTAATAAATGTGCAGGCTTGTTTTCTGTGTGCTTCTATTTAAAGACATTTATTTCCTACAGATTGTTGAATCACCAACAACGAACTCATAGCCAACAGCACCGTCACTCAGGCCTGAGGGAAGCTGAGCCAACACTATATCCTCTCGATAAGGCCCAGCACAACCTTCCTGAGCTGGGGCATGGGCAGTGCAGCAGGACCCCCACTGGGGTCCGGGGACACAGTGAAATCACCAACAGAAAGTGCAAAAATGCAAAAGACAGGGCGCCTGGGTGGCTCAGTGGGTTAAAGCCTCTGCCTTTGGCTCAGGTCATGATCTCAGGGTCCTGGGATCGAGGCCCGCATCGGGTTCTCTGCTCAGCGGGGAGCCTGCTTCCTCCTCTCTCTCTGCCTGCCTCTCTGCCTGCCTGTGATCTCTCTGTATGTCAAATAAATAAATAAAATCTTAAAAAAAAAAAAAGATAACTAACAGTTAAAACCTTTAAAGAAAATGCAAAAGACATGGTGTTAAGCAGGGCACGACACTACATTATGGCAGAAAAGGACACCTGTCGACAGCCCGAGGGCGGAAACAAGAAGGCATTGCATCGCTTTACTGGGTGTCAGCTGGGAACATGCGCAGTGGGCAGCTCAAATTTTTTTGCCACTCTTGATGTGACCGCAAAACGCTGCAGATATCACTTTGGGGTTACAAGTACCTTCCAGCAATTAGGTGAATTCAGAAATAAATAGGACTGTACTTGTTTGTAAGTAGCTTCCCATTTCTCCTTTTTTGGGTACCAGGGCACCCTGCCCTCCACCCCAGAAACATGTACCATTTCTTACCCTGGCACACTCTCCTTTCCCAAAGATCTGGGGGATAGTCCCGTACAGAGCCTGCAGGGTCATTAGCCCCTTGGCTGCATGGTAGAGGCTCGTCTGGTCACTCTCCAGGTAGCACTCCTGCAGGAAGAAGGGTTACTGTTAGGTCCCAGTCACTGGGTGTGTGCTGAGGGCTTGCCCGCCTGGCCCTGGGACTTTCCCCTTATTTCCCGCTTTGCCTGGAAAGCTGGGGACGCAAGACTGTCTTGTCAAGCTGCTACTTGGGAACACAAGGCCAACAGCTGTGCTCTTGGGACGCAGCTGTGGAGGCAGCTGGCAGAGCCTTCTGGAAGAAAGGTGTGCACCCAGCGCACCAATTCTTATTTATCGACTCTCAAGTAAACTGATTAACAGACATGGATAATGAGACTGGGTTCTCACACTCCCCATGGGGAGTGTAGACTTGGGAGGGCATTCTGGGAAGGCCACACGCTAATACCCAAAGGATCAAATTCTTTGACCCCCAAAGTGCCAGAGGACCATACAACAGAATACTCAGCTCTTCTGACAAACATGAGATTTTCAAATACATTGACAAAAAGGTCCTGACATCTTGAGGAGTGAAAAGGGGTAGCTGGGCAATCTTTAGAGTATGATCTCATTTTCAGAAAACACATTTCACCTTATAAGATACCTAAGGTACTCTTCATTGAGGCCAACAAAATACACACAAAGCCAGCTGGGAAGAGAGAGGGGAAATGGCTCAGTTCCAACACTGACTTAGTCGCCTTGATCTGAGCCCCCCTGTGCCACTTCCCAGCTGTTTCCTCGGCCAGTTAGATAACCTCTGCATGCCTCAATTTAGTCACCTGTAGAAGGGAATACGTTCTACATAGTATAAGGAGTAAATGAAGAAAATGCACGTAAGACATTAAATCCCAGCACTTGAAACATACAGTAAGTGCTTAATAAATGTTAGCTTTTATTATTTGTAATTGTTTGGATATTTTTCACAATCATCATCTGCTCCTAAGTCAAATGGCACATGAGATGCCTGGGTGGCTCAGCCTGGTAAGTGTCTGACTCTGGATTTCGGCTCAAGTCTTGATCTCAGGGTTGTGAGATCAAGCCCCATATCAGGCTCTCTGCTGGATGTGGAGCCTGCTTAAGATTCTCTCTCCCTCTCCTTCTGTCCCTCCCCCCATTAAAGAAACAATTAAGTCGAGTACACTGTACCATTTCCTGCCCTCCACCTACCCACCCACCCAATGTGTCTAGTCTAATACCAGAGAGATCAGGGAAGATAGAGAGGAGCCCTCGGGCCCTCCAGCCCTGGGAGGAAGGAGGGCCATCCCCCGAAGACACCATGAGGAGGGACTGGTCACCTTTGCAAGCACTGTCAGACAATGGCTCTTCTAAGTCTGGGGTATTTGAACATTTCACCGTATTAATACAAAGGTGAAAAAAAAATGTCTGAAGACACATTTTCCGGCAAAATTACTTAAAACTCCTGATTGGAGCAGAAGTTAAGACAAAAATTCAAGAAAAAAGGTATTATAAAACATCTCTCAAAATAGCATTCATAGCATTATTTTTTTTTAATTTTATTTATTTATTTGAGAGAGACAGAGAGCATGAGTGAGTGAGAGGGAGGGCAGAGGAAGAGGAAAAAGAAAATTCCCTGCTGAGCAGGAAACCTGATGTGGGGCTCAATCCTAGGACCCCAAGATTACCACCTGAGCTGAAGGAAGACAGATGCTTAACCAACTGAGGCACCCAAGTGCTCCTTTAAGATTCTATTTTTAAGGAGCACCTGCGTGCCTCAGTCGTTAAGCGTCTGCCTTCGGCTCAGGTCATTCCCAGGGTCCCAGGATCGAGCCCCGCATTGGGTTCCCCGCTCGGCAGGAAGCCTGCTTCTCCCTCTCTCATTCCCCCTGCTTGTGTTCTCTCTCTAGCTGTGTTTCTCTCTGTCAAATAAATAAAACCTTGAAAAAAAAAAAAAAGAAAAAAGATTCTATTTTTAAGTAATCTCTGCACCTGACATGGGACTTAAAGCCACAACCCCGAGATCAAGAGTTGCTCTACAGACCGAGCCAGCAAGGTTCCCCAGCATTCAGACTATTTTTAATTTAAAAAGCTGTATCACTACAGACATTTTTTAAAGATTTACTTATTTTTAGTTTAGAGAGAGGGCAAGTGAGCAAGTGTGGGAGTAGGGGCAGAGGGAGAGGGAGAAGCTCCAGCAGCCTCCCCACTGAACATGGAGCCTGATGCGGGACTTGATCTCATGACCCTGAGATCATGACCTAAGCCAAAGTCAAGAGTTGGATGCTCAACCGAAGAAGCCACCCGGACATTTCTTTTATAAGGCTATCTTTTAAAACAGATTTAAAAGTTAAAAGCAGCTATTAATCTTGAATTTTTTGCTCTAACGTGTCAGTGGGGTGATTATGTGTGTTACTTGCAGACTCTGTTGTGCTCTTATGGAATTTTAAGCCCAGGAGGACATTTTGGGAGGGACTAATGCTAGTACTGTTAACATTTAAATACACAAACTTTTTGACCTCCAAATCCCACAGGCCCACACAATAGAACAGTCCACAGTTTCTATAGAGACAGGTTTATAAACACTGATTTTCACGTGTCCGTACAAAGGCTGTAATACATGAAACACTGTTATTGATCAACAGGGTGAACTCTGATTCCCACATTTTTATATAGAACAATGATGGAGATCCCAATCACCTCCCCAAACCACAGAAAGATCTGCATGTGCCTTATGATGCCGAAAGTCACTAAATTATGTTCATTGTTTAAAATCACATAAGTATGTAAAATTACATCAATTCCATCAGAAATTGGGGTTGAATTTCACATTAGGTGGAATTCTCAGCTTTACCATCCAGGCAAAATCTTTGATTTCTAAACAGAATCTGAAGTGAACATACAAAACCAAGAGCCTGAAATCCCAGCAGAAAATAATTCTGTCCCCCACCGTTCTTTTTTTTTTTTGCAAATCTTGGGGAAAACAAACAGGACATGTCTCCTCTGGTCGGGGCTTGTCATGCCGGGGCAAGTTGGCCTCAGCTGTTACCAATTCGCACTAATTACAGAGACGTGAATTAAAGACACGTGGGTCCACCATGACAGCTACTCGACGAAACACAGCAAAATGGTAATTCTAGAATCTAGGTGATGGGTATATGGTGTTCCTTGTCAAAGTCCCAACTTTCCTTAACAATTTTAAATTTTTCATTTAAAATGTTGGAGGGGAGAGGGGGAGCGTGTACCATCTTTAGAGGAGATTCAGCATATACGCAAACCAGTGGGGAACATGGCAGAAAGAGTCCAAGTGCTCTTGGGTGTTGAAATTAGTCAGTGGCGCCACTGAGATCTACAGCCTCAAGTCAACTCTTCTGAGGCAGTGATCACTGTTAACAACATTCTGGGGAAGAAGTTTCAAATAATTTTTCTGTACAAGATCAGAGGTTCTCGGAAATTCTCGCCTCCGGCCCAGCCGCAGCACAAACCCATCAATCAAGGAAGGAAATATGGAGAAATGTAACTACACCGAAAAACACAAATGGCAAAGACACTGTTAGCAAAGTCCAGAGACAAATGCCAAAGGAGAGTACAGAATAGCCTACAGTTATGGGGCCCACATGCAGTGACCTAGGAACGGGGTTATGCACGGCCTTGGAGAACACAAGATGAGAAACGCCAGTGTGTCCTTCAGCGGGGATTGGGTTAATAAATTATGGTGGCTCCAAACCACACACGGCTGTGCAGCCTCAAACAGAAATACAGAAGCATTCCCCTGCAGGGTAGAAAATGACCTTCACGTATATTATTAAGAGAACAATGCACGATAAGATACTGAACTCACACAGTGTGTGTTGCCATTTCTAAAAAAGTGGGGAGACTGTTTTATATATACTACGAGCTGTGGCTACATAAAGCATCTCTGAAAAAAAAAAGAATTAGTAACAGAGATGGCTTCTGGGACGGACCTGCTACCACACGGATGAGCCTCAAGAACATGATGCTAAGAGGCCAGACACAAAAGACCACGTTATACGATTTCACTGATAAGAAATCTCCAGAACAGGCAAATCCATACAGACGGCAATGGGCTAGTGATTGCCAGTAGCTAGGGGTGAGGGAGAAAGGAGTGACTGCTAATGGGCAGAGGATTTCTTTCTGGGATAATAAAAATGTTCCATAGCGAGACAGTGGCAATGGTTGCACCATTCCGTGAATACCCTGGAAACTGGTGAGCTGTATGCTTTAAAAGTGTAAATTTTATGGCATGTGAATTAGGTCTCAAAAAGCTATTACTAAAAAAACACAGCACTTTATAATAGGAAACATCTACATGATAAAAGATGTTATAATTAAAAGACAAACGACAGGGGTGCCTGGGTGGCTCAGTTGGTTGAGCGACTGCCTCCGGCTCAGGTCATGATCCCGGAGACCTGGGATCGAGCCCCACGTCAGGCTCCCTGCTCAGCAGGAAGCCTGCTTCTCCCTCTCTCACTCCCTCTGCTTGTGTTCCCTCTCTGGCTGTGTTTCTCTCTGTCAAATAAAATCTTTTTAAAAAACAAAATAAAAAATAAAAGACAGATGACAGATCGGGAGAATATACTTGCAGCCTCTATAAGCCACCATGATTCGTGTCCAGAATATTTAAAGAATTCCTTAAAAAGAAAAAATGGGCAACAAAAATGAACAAGCTGAAGATCTGCCAAAGAGAAAAAAGTCTTAAATGTCAATAAACATACGGAAAGAGGCTCAGCTTCATGGTAATCATAGAAATGCAAATGAAAACAGGATGGCGGACCCTGCCATGCTCATAAAATGACAAAAATTAAAGTCTGACATTACAAAGGAGAATGTCAAACTTACTTTGAACGCAGCCTCCGATTCCATGGATAAGAGATCCCCATCAAATGGAATGAGGTCGAGGCTGTACTCCTCCCTATGAATAAAGGATCCCAGAACACCCAGGTCCTTCAACCGCTGTTCGCACAGTAAACTACGTCGCGGCACAAACAAAATGTGGAAATCTCTTGTCGGACCACGTCTGTCTTCACTGCAAATGAAGTAACATTGGTTAGCTTACAATCACCTACAGGTCATAGGCTACTTCACTTATTTTATTCCTGAGCCTGGCTCACTGCCTGGTGTGCAGCAGGCGCTAAATAAATGCCGGTTGGATAGACATACACATATTGACTTTCAGATTCAGACACTTATACACTTGCTCCTTTGTTCTCTCTTTCTGGGACAGGAAGGAGGCACTGATTCACAGCCAGTGTCTTGTGATGCATTTTCTAGCTTTCTCTTAAACCATTTATGGGGCTTTAAAGCTCTTAGGATATCTGTGTCTTACTGAAAACAAATAATTCTTTAACCCCACCAGTGAAGTGACACAACCTTACAGGAAATGAAAGATCGATCTTTTTTTTTTTTTGAAAGATCGATCTTGACTCTCGGGTCTAGTTTCCTGGACAGTGGACTTCCCAAAATAGCCTAGAGGCTTTTAAGATCTTAAGGGCCATATTGATCAACTGTCCCACAGAGTGCACACGGGGCTGAGAACTTCCTCTAAAGACCGGCTGCCGTATTAAATTTTAATCAGCTTATACTTACTGTGCTTATGAAATTCAAGCACACTATATTGAGTGTATTGAGAAATAACCATTAGAGGTTTTGGTTTTGTAATCAGAGTCCTTTCTATTGATTTAGGTCCCCATTTTAGCTGTCCTGAAAATGGGGTTACATGTTGACTCCCTTCTCCAACTGTTTGAACAACCTCACGAGTTTCCCATTTGCCCTCTTACGTTCTTTCACACCTGCCCTGTTTTCTAAAAGGCCACCTTTCCATGCACTGGCAAGATGAGGAACTGCAATTAGAGGCTCAATAAGCTAAAACCATGAGAAGGACCAACCTCTTTTGGACCAAACATAAACTCTGAGAGATACCTGAGCACATTTTCAGCAATTATATCCATCAGTTCTAGCCTGGGTCTGACAAAAAAAATAATATTCTTGACATCAGCTGCTGGCAAACGACTTCCTTTAAGTGTGAACATTTTTTCCACTTCATGTTCCTAGGAAAACACGGTACAAAACGGTAACAAAAACCCTGAACTTCACCTATCACACCCAGACTAGACATCATTAACACTCCCAGCTAAATGACATTATTACTTGATTAGCAAAATTTAGTTTCCCCAAAGCCCAGATGTATAAAGGACAAAGTTGCAGGATTAAGTCACTGCTACCGCACCTGAATTCAAATGACTCTCACCCGAGGAACCATCAGTGACACTAGGTAATGGTCACATAATACAAGGCTAATAATTTCCCTAGAATTAGGATCAGCATAAAATCACTGGCCAATGGACCACTGTTAAAGAATGTTAGACATGCATTAGCGTCAGTGTCTATAAGGGCCAAAGAGCTTTGCCAACCAATTACTCCAGCAAAAATATAAAATCCTATTATTGCTAAAGTTTAGAATTGTTAATCCCTAGAGCAAAACCCAAATAGCTCATTTACCTTCAGTAGTGAATACTGTGCAATCAGGCCAAATGGTCCAGTGAGGCACTCGTCCCAAACTATTGCCTGTAGGACGGAAGAACACTCTTGTTATGGTTAATATCAGGAATTTCAACAACACCCACCGAAAACAGCAGTCATTCTTAGGAGGAATATTTGCTTCAAACTCTGAATTAACAAAAATTTTAACTGGCTCTAACCACATTCACATCTTCCAGGTCTGAAGAAAAACTGGCATCTGGACAAGGGATGCTACTGTTGATTTTTTGTTTGTTTTGTTTTGTTTAAAGATTTATTGATTTATTAGAGAGAGAGAGAGAAAGAGAGAGTGTGCAGGCAGAAGGAGGGGCAGAGGGAGAAGGAGAGACAGGATCTCAAACAGACTCCCAACTCAGTGCAGAGCCCAGCTCGGGGCCCAACACAGAGCTGGATCCCATGACCCTGAGATCATGACCTGAGCCAATATCTTTTTTTTTTTTTTTTTTTTAAAGATTTTATTTGTTTGACAGAGAGAAACACAGCCAGAGAGGGAACACAAGCAGGGGGAGTGAGAGAGGGAGAAGCAGGCTTCCCGCTGAGCAGGGAGCCCGATGTGGGACTCGATCCTGGGTCTCCAGGATCATGACCTGAGCTGAAGGCAAGTCACTCAACCAACTGAGCCACCGAGGCCAATATCTTAACAGACTGAGCCACCCAGGGGCCCCAGTGATGCTACTGCTGTCCTGGGGAAGTTAAGACTTAATCACTGTCCTCAACAGAAAGAAGGAACTGTAGTTTGTTGTGTATCTGTGTCACGGTATTAATTATTAGACTGAACCAGATGGAAACTGCTAATGGCAGCAGTTCAACCCAGTATTTTATAAGGAAATATCATATAATCAGATTACATAAAATTAAAACCTTGGATATAGGTATTAAAAATATTACTTTGACATAAAAGTTTTAAAAGGTCTGGGAAGTTTAAGTACATGTCCAGGGTCACATAGGGACCTCGGACCTTACATATAGCATAGGGGGTCCAATCTAGAACTCAGTGACCCACGGATCACTGCTCTGGGCCCCTATGAGCATTTCTACTACTATCTCCAGCGGCATTTTCCCCCCTCCCCTTTTTAAATAGGGGGTATGCACCAGGTGGGTGGAGGGGCAGAGGAAGAGGAAGAGAGAGAATCTTAAGCAGGCTCCCCATGGGGCTGGTTCTCACAACCCGAAGATCATGACCTGAGCAGAAATCAAGAGTCTGACGCTTCATGACTGAACCACCCAGGAGCCCTGTTCTTCTCTTTTTTAATTGAAATTTTTACCGAGGTAAGTGTAGATTAACATTTACTTGTAAGAAATAATAGAGATGGCCCTTGTATGCTCTGCCCAGTTTCCCTCAACGGTAACATTTTGCATCATCAGAGTACAAAATTACATCCAGGATACCGACATTGATCCAATCCATGATCTTATTCAGATTTCAGTATCATTTCTTGAACCTGAACTGGGCACCTAGGCCTTAACCTGCTTTTTTTTCTTTCAATGGCTGCTAGTACCCACTCTATATCCTAGGGTTCTATTCTTCCTACGACTGATCCTCGAGATTCCTCAGTTTTCCTTTTCTTTTCGGAGTTGTACTGCCAATTAAGGGGGTCTGATAAATCCTAAGAGGAGAGGAGAAAGGTGACACCACTTAGAAGAAATTCTATCAGCCCTTGGTCTACAGTTTCTCACTCGGTTGTAAGCTGGGTGGTGGTAAACGTCTAAGAGGAGAAACGATCCTCAGAATGGTCACGGTAAAACCTCAAATAACTATAACTTCTTTCATAATCCGTGTGAGCAGCATGTTGTGAGATGCTGGTGCTTAAGAGACTTTCGATGGTTCGGTATGCAACGACACGCACGATCGCTGTGCGTGCACACTGGCCCATCTGCGTCCTGGGGCCGCGCCCGCCCTACCCGTCCTGATCTCAAGGGCACCAGACGTGCCCCTCCGGACATGAAGGGTACCTGACATTGCTGGCTCCCGAGGGGCTGAGATACCACAGTCCCTTACTGTGCGGCAACAAAACAATTGCTGTGCCACGCCGACTCCGGGCGGTGTGCCTCCGGAACCACCGGCAGACCCCTCTCCCCGCCTCACCGGTCCCGCCTGTTCCCTTCCTCGGAGGCCCCAGAGAGCTCGTACACCTGGAGCGCAGGCTTTCAGGCACCGGATTAGGCCAGGCCGGACTGGCGGCTGGAGAGCACTGTCGCTGCCTCCCATCCCTCACCTTGCTTCCCGCGCACTTGTCCAGGAACTCGCGCAGCTCGCGACGCACCGCCTCGCGCAGCACATTCAGGTTCACTCGTCCGTAGGACAGGTGCGCCGCCATCTTGCCCCACCGTCCCCTTTCCGGGCAAAGCCCCACGGACTCCGTCACGTGGCGGCACGGTCATGTGACCTGGGCGTCTGACAGCGCGCAAACCCGGAAATTGAAATGGTCTGGGTCTGTCGGCTTTCCCAGCCCTAGCACCTTCGGCTTCTTCTACCGCGTGGGTTCCGACACTCACCAAGACCCCCAGACCCATCCGGACCCTGCTCAGTCCGGGAGTCGTTGGGCGCTGAGAATTGAGTTGAGAGACGGGGACTGGACCCTACTCGTTCTTAGCAGCAAGCATACCCACTATAATGGAAGTATTTTGTAGCACTCAGAAAGCCCTTCGCTTTGCTCTCTCTGTAGGCTAAAACTGTCGTGGGACGTCTCTCTTTAGCTCTTTCTGGTAAACTTCGACTGCACGGTATTTCACACAAATCCTATCCCACGTGGAATCCTGTTCCCATTCCATCAATAAAATTCGTATGTTACCTTGTGAGTTGAGGATCAAAAAGATGGAATTTACATCATGTTTCATATAAAAAGCTTCAAAGGTGCCTGGACTTAATTGCTTAGTAACTTGCTTTGGGAGGAAATGTGCGTTTCAATAGCTCGACGGTGGAAATTGACTATTTGGGAGGTTGAAAGAGGCTTGAAAATGTTGGATCTTCGAATGGATGGCTTCTCTCAACCTTTTACATACACTCTGTGTTATGAAGAAAGGGCTCACTAAACAACTCCCATGAAGTCTGAGTAGGCAAAGAGCAGAATTTGGGGGGGAGGCAGAAAAGCAATCAATCAATCATCCATATATCCACGCTTGTACACTCGATTCCACGATTCCATCACAACCATTTAAATTTTAAAATCACATGTTCCCACTCATGCACACTGTCCCATACCGTATTTCTCAACCTGATTTTCACAGTGGTTCCAACCTGCATCACGAATCCTTGGGGGCGCTTGTTGGCCCAGTTGTTAAGCGCCTTCGACTTAGGTCATGGTCCCAGGGTCCCGGGATCCAGCCCTGCTTCTCCCTCTCCCACTGCTTGTATTCCCTCTTGCTGTGTTTCTGTCAAATGAATTTAAAAATCTTAAAAAAAAAATCTTGTCACACATGCAGGCTTTTTGCCCAACTGAAAATGTGTATTATTTTAGCACCATCTGTGAGAATACATGTTGAGCTCAGCAGGCCTTGTCATGAACTGTTAAATGAGGCCACAACTTGGAAGTTAAGAGTTGATATGTCCCAGGCTAGTGAAATCCCAAGAACACATGAGGGTAAATGAGCAAGACCAGGATGATAAATTCTCCTCAGACAGGATCTGGATGCTAGAAGATGATCAACATAGATGTTTAACTAACTTGTATAGAGACCCAATGTTTGGAAACATTGCTATACTGCTGTAGTTGCCCTATAAATATTGCAAACCTTAGTGTTTTCTTTTTAGTTTTTATGGATATAATTGATATGTAACATGATTTGACCTAAGTATAAACTGCAAAACAACTACCACAGTAAGTTTATAGTTTGAGTCTTTTAATCTCCTATGATTAATACTGAAGTCAATGACTAGTGTCAGTAAGTAATGTTCTTATTCAACTAATAACTCTGCTTTGGAAATACTGAGACCTTTTGGGGATCTGTGTTCATAAAACAAATGCTTGGTTCAGTAATCATTTTGCTGAACATCCCAGCAACTTTCAGAGTTTCTTTTTTTCTTTTTAAAGATTTTATTTATTTATTTGACATAGAGAAACACAGCCGAGAGAGGGAACACAAGCAGGGGAAGTGAGAGAGGGAGAAGCAGGCTTCCCGCTGAGCAGGGAGCCCGATGGGGGGCTCGATCCTGGGTCTCCGGGATCATAACCTGAGCCGAAGGCAGTCGCTTAACCAACTGAGCCACCCAGGCGCCCCTCAGAGTTTCTTTTTAAAACATCATGGATTTCGTCAAGTAATACAGTGTGATATAGCAATAGATAATAACCTTAGAATTGATTTTATGGTAAGCGCGTCATAGGATGTTTTGAGATAGGGATACATTTACTTCTTAAAAGCTGTTTACCAACATGACTGCGGCAGAAATTTCTATTTGGATTATAGTGCTTGCTCATGTAAAGAAAAAAAAACAATGACAAATAAATCTGAGAATGATATGTTTACTACCACTGGCAAAAAAGAACAATTTATTAAAGGAGATACAGAACACTTGTTTTCTCAAATTTTAATACTGCTTTACAGTTTGTTTGTGAAACACTTCCTATTATGTTTATACCCAAAAATTTCAACTCATTACGGATTTTTCACTTGTCAGACACATATCTGATAATCTTGAGGGGAAAAATACATCAAAGGCATATATACAATTATAGAAGTTCTTATTATACATGTAACATGGAAGATACATTTATTACTTTTTACATATTCTAGAAGACATTCAAATGAAGATAAATAGATTCAAACTGGTTGATAAAGTTCTGATGGTTGAGGTCCTTCATTTTTATTTTTTGTGATAAGAAAATCCAAAATTATTAATGTTGACTTTCTCATCATACATTCATCTAAAAACACGGTAAAAAAAACTTGTAAAGGTCATAGATTGGTTAATTTAGGTGTTTTATAGTGGCTTATTATCAAGTTAATTGGCTGCCGGGGATATCTGCTGAAGAAACAAAGTTGGAGAAAATTCTCCCAGTTATTTATATCTGATAAAGAAACAATGAAAACAGAAAAAAATAGTTACAAAGCCATGTGATGTTATAGTCTGGCCTAGTCCATCAAGTCTTGATGACTTTTCTTTTTCATAAAGGTAAAAATTTGAAAAGAAAGACATTGTGTTTTTTCCCAAAATATAGATTTTTTAAAAAATATATACATATAATATATAGAAGCTGAAATTATGCAAAACCAATGAACAAAACACCACAGTAGAGTGAGTAGGTGCAGCATATAGATTATAAAATGTCCCCACAGCAGTTAAGGGCTTCTCCCCCCACTTTACCTGTTTCATGATTTTATAATCACACCCAAATATTATCAAGCCTGAAATAAAGGCACTACTGACATCAGGTAGTGCAAAGAGCTCAGATACTTCTTTAAGAATAAAATACTTTAAATGAGTAGATGAAAATGCAAAATGGCACATTTTTCCAACTCATTCCAGTGTCAAAGCTTAACCCAAACATCTAAATATACAAACGCAGCCTGAAAATTTTTAGTGCAAATATGAAAAGTAACAGCATAATTTAAAGTTACTTAAATAAGGTATTGTAAGGGTAGGGATTGCTCTAGGAGGGTTCCCTCGGGATAGCAAATGTAATGGCATCTGGTGCAATGTCTTGTTAGAAATTTTAAAAATCAAGAAGACAAAATTAGAGGTGAAAACTCACCTACTAAGTATTTATTATTTTAAATTCTCAGGGGAGCCTGAAAGGGTCATTTACTGAAGCTCAAAATATTTTCTTAGATTTGTGGATGGGGGTCAAAAATAACATGAGTTCTCCGGCAGTCTGCACACAGGATGCTGGTGTTCCATCGCGTTCTGCCCATCAGTGTTCTGTCACTCGCGTGTCGGAGGACCCCGGCGCACGGCGGGGGTCCCATCAGAACGTCTCGTCGTCATTGCAGTGGGTGGCCCAGTGCCCAAACACCTCACAGATCTCACAGTACGGGCGCTCCTCGCTCCGACTGCCGTGGTGCGTGGAGTGGGGGGGGTCCTCCGACGCCTGGGCCTGGGTGGGGCAGTCCTCCGTGTCGTGGAGGTCAAAGCAGTCACATATGTCACAGAAGAGGCGAGGTTTCTTCTTAGACTGTTTCTCCTGGTCATCACTACAAATGTTAATGTGTATAATCAGAAACGCAACTCGAGCAGGTAAAATTCAAGAGACAGTATCACTTGCAAAGAACATAAATTAGCAAGAACTAATTACGGCCAAGTCTTGGAGCCTCAAGTCTACACCCTCCAGTCCACATTTTAAATTTTCACATGGAACCATTTATAATGCTATATCCCTCTCTTGCCAGATTCATGGAAATCGATTTATGGCAAAGGAAACGGTTTCTCCAATCCACTGGAGAACTTAACTTCAAAAAATCTTTATTTAGGTGGAACGAAGGTTCTGATCAGTCTTGCTTAATATAAAATACCTGTCATAATTGTTTAGGTCATCACCATTCCCGTTAAGGGCTGCTTCTGACATCATCTCCACCTTCATCTTGAGGTCTTGATTCTTCCTCTGAAGGTCCACTATTACTGAATTTAGGAAATCAATCTGATTTGCCCAGGAGAAAAAAGAAACAAATGTCTAAACTGGGTATGCTGGAATATCAAGACCGTCACAGAAGTATACTCATGCTATGTCTGCAGAATGCACCAGGCGTCACGGGAGGGGCAAATAGTGGCCATTACTGAGCCCATATTTAATGTTTTATAAATACACACATACATATACAAAATTCTACAAAAAACATAACCAGTCAATTGTTCCATTAAACTCTGGGACTAATCCAGAACTTTTATGCTCTGTAGATTTGGACAAGTTCATGGAAATTCCCCTCCGACCAGTGGGACAGTAAGTACATGTTATCTTCAGAGAAAATTGAAGGGAGGGAAGGCTCAAGCCCCTTTTCAGCTGAGGGGGCAGGGGCACGTGTGACAGAGCAGTGGGATGAGGTGACCATCAGGAGGGGATACTCTTGTCCTAAAGTCTCCTTTCAAACCAAGGGCACTTTAAAAACAAAATGTTTTTTCCCTCATATAACATATAACAAAAAGGTCCAATTTCTCTAAATATCCACTGAATAAATCCTACTTTTACAATATTAAAAATGATATATTTCACTTTTTAAAGAAATACTGCGCCTAATTCTCCTGCCAGAGCAGGTTCTGAACAAAGGATTCTCGGTGGGAGACCCCCTCCAACACTGAAGGGAGGTGTCCATTTTCTAAGACTTTATCCTGTTAAGAGCTACGCTGCAGGAAGAAGAAAAAGCCACACACTGGATGTAAGTAGAATGGGAAACCACACACACACACACACACACACACACACGTACACACGCATGCTTACAAATTAGGAAACATAAAACAAACCATTTGCTGATTGGAAGAAAGTGTTGGCAGCAGCAGGTGAAACAAATGGAAGCAGAAAGGAAAGGGGAAAGAAAACACAGTTAATTGAGTCTACGCTCATCAGACGCACAGACTAAGACAACACTATTAGGGCGAGTTAGGACCTCTGTTTAATCTTTTCATGTCTTTCAAAGGAGATGCTGGATAACTAAAACAAACTGCAAACACTAATTTTTTCTTTAAAGATGATGGGTTTTGCACCTTTGAGTTTTGAACAGAATAAATATATCCAAAATGTACTATTAAAATTGAAGACGGACATTAGTTGCTTATATGCAATTATGTTTCCAAATACAGAACAGTCTGCCTCCATATAATCCCACTTTAAAAATTAAGGCTGTTTTGGTAATCGTGGCTTTAGGGAAATAGTTTTCAAGAACACTGTCTTTTTAATGTCAAGAGGAGCAAGGCTAGGAATCTATCCTAAAGAAATACTAGTGTAGGGGCGCCTGGGTGGCTCAGTTGGTTGAGCGACTGCCTTCGGCTCAGGTCATGATCCTGGAGACCTGGGATCGAGCCCCACATCGGGCTCCCTGCTCAGCGGGAGGCCTGCTTCTCCCTCTCTCACTCCAAGTTCCCTCTCTGGCTTTGTTTCTCTCTGCAAATAAATAAATAAAATCTTTAAAAAAAAAAAAGAAATACTAGTGTATCTGCAAAGTGACAGATGTTCAAATTACTTCATTATAGCATTGTTCCTAATACACCTGAAAGATCAGAAACACCCCAAATGTCACGTCAACTGACAAGGAACTGCTTAAATCATAGAACATCCAAAAAGGGGAATACGTTTAGCTACTAAAAGACCATATATGCCACCACTTGTGTCAAAAAAAAAAAGATAGGAAAAGACAACTAGTTCTGGTTTTTATACACGTTTTTAAATCTTTGTTGAGATTTTTTAAAAAGGTACCAATAAGAACAATTACCTGTCTGACAGCTCAGGAACTGAGCAGATGAGAGATGGTGTGTGGAGGGAGATTTTCTACTGTATATATTTTTAATATTATTTATTGTTTAGACCATATGAACATACTGCCTCTTCAAAAAGTTAAACGATCTTTAAGTGAGTGAGTGAGCCAAGCAAAAAAAAGGAATATTACCTGACTCTCCTGGGCTCTTTCGTCCTCTTCTGCCTGAGTATCGGTATTACCTTATATTTAAAAAAATAAAAAATGAAGGGGGATTCACAACACTTGCCATGATTTTTCATCTTTTTTTCCTGCAACCAACGAGCCAGCATCACACATATGTTCACGTGAAATTCCCAAACGGGCCTCTTTGGGAACAGTCCATGGGTTCCTGTCTGGCATCTGGAGCCCTGACAGAGGGACACAGACGCTGGCCCTCCCCCACCCATCTTCTCCCTTGGGGCTGGCCCCCTGCTGCTGAAGGTGCCTGTCACACCCACCCAGAACCTAAAGCGGCAAAGCAAGCTGTCACTTGCTCACAAAGGGACCACCTCTGGGGCACCTGGGTGGCTCATCTGGTTAAGCGTCTGCCTTCAGCTCAGGTCATGATCCCAGAGACCCGGGATCAAGCCCCACATCGGGCTCCCTGCTCGGCGGGAAGCCTGCTTCTATCTTTAAAAAAAGGGGGGGGGGCACCTCTGCTCCCTGTCATGGCAGTGCGCTTTCAGAGCCACCGTGGCTACTGGGAGGGCAGCTGTCACTTATGGCTATTGTTGTCAACAGTCCAAAAGAGGGCATACCAGGCATGTCCCTACACACAGGACCTGTGTCATGACTGGCCCTTATCTGAGTCAGTGGTGGGAGAGACCCTGGTTCAGGGGCAGCCCTTCCAAGGTCATTTCACTGGTGTTGGAAGGAACCACCACATGGCCATCACTTTACCTGAGGAGCTGCTGAGCTGCCTCCTGTTTTCTTTGAGTTGAAGCTCCAGGTTCTTTACCTGGAGTTCAAGCTTCGCCTTATCAGACTCCAGAGACTGAACGACCGAATGCAAGGACTTGGCAGAGGCGCTCTCTCCCCTGAGCACCGTGACCTGAAATGCAGTGGGGGTGGGGGGGTGGGGGGTGTTAGCTTAGGCTCACAGCTGGAACTAAAGGAGGCGGGGTGGGGGGGTGGGGGGCAGTCCCCTTACACGGTACTCTACCTCATTCCTCAGTTTTTCCAGCTCTGCATCCTTTTCCGTGAGTAAGGCACTAGTAATACTGATGGATTTCTGTAAGGAAGCCTTTTCCTCATCTGCGTCTTTTATTAACTTGGATTCTCTAAAAGACCAAAGAGTTAAAAAAAAAAAAAATTCCAGAAATCAACCAAGAGAGAGTGGTGAGTATACAACAGTCCTAGAACAGACACAGTAACTTGAGTTAACAATAAAGAGAAAAAAGTATCATGGACATATCACGGGGAAGTTTTAAAGGGGGCTGAGGCTATTATGCTTGCAAAATTTTACTTGAAATTTTACTCACTGTGAAGGAGAACAAGTTTACCTACGCAAAGACATGCAGAATCTGCATATCATTGTATCCATTTAAATTTAAAGAAACAAGTTAATAACTTCGGAAGATGGAGAATTCACAAAACAAACAAGACTGTTCCCCCCCTCAAGAATTCTTTTAAAATCTACCCCCCCACTGAATGCTGTTACTTCTTGAATAAATTACTACCAAGCAATAACAACAATTAAAATACACACATGCAAAGCGAGTATACACGGATGTCATGCAGAGCAGTTTTATGCTGGAGGTTTTGGTTGGTTCTCACTAATTTCAGTAATTTTTGGGGCGCCTGGGTGGCTCAGTTGGTTAAGCGACTGCCTTCGGCTCAGGTCATGATCCCGGGACCCGGGATCGAGTCCCACATCGGGCTCCCTGCTCGGCGGGAGGCCTGCTTCTCCCTCTCTCACTCCCCCTGCTTGTGTACCCTCTCTGGCTGTGTTTCTCTCTGTCAAATAAATAAAATCTTTAAAAAAAAAAAAAAAAAAAAAAAATTTCAGTAATTTTTGGCAACTTCCGAGAATGTGTTTTTGAGATCTCATGGGCCAAAACGGTAGCAAAGGTTATCTGGAAAGGCCATTACGCTGCTCATAGGGATTAAAGGTAATTACATAAAGGCTGGAACAGAAATGTTAAAATGGATTTCCAGGTGTAGAACGAAAGTATGGGGGGGGGGCGCGGGTCTGAAGGGAGGTCAGGGCGCTTGGCTTATGTTCTCAGCCTGACTCAGCATTTCGTAGTCAGCAGTGGGAGTGGGACCAGGCCGTAAGGAGAGGGAAACATTTATCCTGGAGTCAAGGAGTGGAAAAAGGAAGGGGAAGATGAAAGGAAGACAAGGAGGGAGGGCAAAGACACGATAGATAAAACCCAGAAGGGCAGACTACTGTGTATCTACGTGTGTGTGTGTGTGTGTGTGTGTGTGTGTGTGTTTAAATTTTTTTTGCATAAATTACATGCATTCAAAAGTGCCACGGTCATGAAAGGCAAGGAAAGACTGAGGAACTGTCCCAGACTGAAGGAGGCTGCGGACCCATGACCACTGAATGCAGTGTGGTTTCCTAGCCTGAGTCCCAGAAGAGGAAAAAGACATTAATGGGAAAACTGGGGAAATCCGAATAAAGTCTAGAGTCTAGCTAAGCACTGTACCAACGTTGCTTTCTCAGTTTTGACTCAGTTACCGATGAGTATTCAATGGTCATATCAGGGGACATGGGGTGCAGGGTTCGTGGGGACTCTCTTACGTCTCTGAGACTCTTCTGTAAATCTAAAATCTTTAAATAAAAAGGTTTTTTAAATTACCTGTAGTGTGAAACAAAGAGGGGAAAAGTCCTTGTATCACAAAAATATTTTGGGAAAGGGGTGCCTGGGTGGCTCAGTGGGTTAAAGCCTCTGCCTTCAGCTCAGGTCATGATCTCAGGGTCCTGGGACTGAGACCCCGCATCGGGCTCTCTGCTCAGCAGCGAGCCTGCTTCCCCTTCTCTCTCTGCCTGCTTCTCTGTCTACCTGTGATCTATCTCTCTGTCAAATAAATAAATAAAACCTTTTAAAAAAATAAAAAATAAAAATTTTGGGAAAAGCACAGTGGGAAAAAAGGTCCTAGCTAGCCCTCAGGCTATCCAACCTATAACACTGCATTAGTGTAGATGATTCAGTGAGAGTTCAAAACTTCAACAACAAGCAGCCAAATCGCTCCTGGTTCTAGAAGAAGGAACTGCATGAATACGGAGCATGTCACGGTTCAGTCTGTTTTAGAACTGACTGAAAGCATTGGAAACTGAGGCCCAGGTTAGAAATGGCAGAATGTATGTCTGGTTAGTGAGACCCAAGATATCCGGCACACGAATTACAGAATTCTCATGGTTTATGGTAAATTGAAATTCTACACAAAGATGAAAATATAAGTGTTGTATTTATCTCATTGTGTGGCTTACACTTACACTCCAGGATGATAAGTAGTAAGAAAAGAATCTGAGACTTACAGAAATTTCTTGAATTCAACACCCAAGCATGATATGAACACTGGAGAGGGGTAGGTATGGGTGCTGTTAAATCACTAAGTGAACAACACCTTGCTAGGAAATAGGACCTTATAGGTTAAAACAAAGCAAAAATTTTAATGGAAGGAATGGACAGGCACTTCTTCTACCTAGAAAGTAAATATCTGATGTTATCTGAAGTTATCCAAAAAATCCAGGGCTCCTTAAGTTTCAGTTAAACTTATTTGGTAGTTTATTCTATTGTAAAAACTACTTCAAGAGTTTCACTTGTTATAAATCCAAGTGAAATTTGAAAAATGTAGTTTTAATGTTTTTACGGAAAAATACCAGGACTTGGGGGTTATTACTTCTTCTAGTATCTGAACTCTAAATCATCCAAATCTCATAGGGTCTTTGTGTTAGGCTGGGTTAGAGACACCACCAGCTGGCAGAAGGAAAAAGGTGCAGGAACCTTTGTCTGCTTATCACATACACACAACCCCTAAGGGAGGCTGCTTTCTAAGAAGATGGCAAGCAGAAAGTTTCTTGTACAAGTTAACAAAAGACATGTGGTTAAGAAAGGGATCTGCCTCGTGATTTATATACCAAATGACAGGACAAGTGGCCTTTGGCAGCTCATCTTTGTGGCAGATCTTCACTCCTGGCTTCTTAGGCTATTTCTAAGCCCTAACCCCATTGTGCAAACCAAGACGACTAATTTAAATCACTTATGCCAACATTACTGACATCTGAGTCACAAGCCACACTCCCAGGGGGGCCTCTGTTCCCTTGAAGCCATGCTGCTCAGAGTGACCTCGTGTTACCCAAAGTATCAAGAAGGGAAGATCAAAAAACACAGTATGAAAGAACAGCTATGGGGGCCAGAAATCTTTCCCCTAAGGGGAACATATTATCCAGATTCTTTCCTTACTACTTACTTAAGAAATAAATTCCAGTAATGAAGCAAATACCTTAAAGTGTTACTGGGAAAGCTTTAAAAATGCAAGATAACAAGAACCAAATATTAGAAACATGAAGAGAAATGCAGGTACAGTAAGGCGAGCTCAATTTGCACCGAAGTTCTTTGTTGTATATAGATATAAAAATGGTGTGTGTGTGTGTGTGTGTGTGTGTGTGTGTGTGTATTGCTGAGAATATTTTACAAAACAAAAGCAAGACACAGAGGGACAAAGGCAGCCAAAAAATATATACAACAATTTGTTTTACTAAAAATAATATGAAATTTATTTATTATAACGTGGATAGACTTTCTTTAGTCTTACCATGAAAGACACACAGATAGAGCAAAGGAAGCAGGAGTAGGGAAGGGAAAAGAGAGGGTGAAATGAGCATTGGTAAGTAGCGCAAGCTCCAGACAGTCAGACAGTCAGCAACCCACAGTGAGCTTAAGGAGCCCAAGTAGCACAGGACCTCTTTAGATTCGGTACCGCCGACCAGTTTCCATTCCTGATGCTTATCCTGCATTTACACTAACCGAATTAATGGAATTAATTCTGACTCCAAAGGGTCCACATCAGAGATTTGGGCTCTCAAGTCCCTGCAGTGACACCACAAAGCCTAGAGAAGGGGGGGAAGCCGAACTTGTTCCCCAGTCTGCTGCAGGCTTCAGTGGACCAAGGAACCTGCTTCTCCACTCAGGCAGAGCAGTTTAAGGTGGGCCCTGCTCTGTTAGCTGTCTTGGAGGCTGTTTTGAAAGAGGTCTGCCTAACTTGGAAACCAGTTTCCAAAATAATGATTACATGTTCACGTTATGAGAAAAACCTTTACTACATGCTGCCTGCGATTCAATGTTCGGGTATTAAAAGACTGTAGCAAACACAGGACATGGCTATGACTGGGTGGTAAGTAGTTTGTGCCTACAGGTTCAGAATAAGTTTTGCACTTCAAGACAATGACCATCTGAATGACACAAGTAGATACTATCTTGACTCTGTGTGTTCAATTATCACTTCTCAGTTAAACTCTTTCTAAGACTTCAGTTCTTGCATGAACAACAACAGTGAAAATATCTTTATGATTTAAGTTCTTCCCAGCCTTTTAAATTAAGAGTGTATCAGATTCTTTCCAGTGCTCCATGCTTAACTTAGTTAACTATCACACACACAGACTTACATGTGAACCCATTGCCAAAATGGCATTTAGAGGGCATTTAAGGGTCCAAATCATTAGCTAAAATATATCTGCATTCAGACTTCAGACATAACGTTCCAGGAGGATTAATTTGACAACACAATAGTGCAAAATAGGAGAAATTAGGTTTTTAAAATTTTCACTTTCAGAAAAAAGTGCCATCTCTATCTGCATTTATTGATATAGAGAGTGACTTTAAGGAGACGATCTATACTTATCCAGGCCTTAAAATGGGAGCTAAAGTTGGTAAAGTAAGAAGTGGCTTTAACAAGTACCCAAACTTGGTCCATCTTTTTAAGCTATGAAAAAAGTCACATGCCTGACCACATTTTGAAAATCATGTAATTTTAAAGTCACATGGTAAAGACTTAGGAAGCATAGCAGCTTTATTCTAAGAAAAAAAAGATTTAAGAGTAACAATGAATAAATAAATGTACAGAGAGAAAAGAAGCAGCATAAAACTGGAACCCCTCAGTCTTAGGCCTGCATCTGAGTTCTTGGCCAACTGCCTAACATTCTGGACTTTCATTTCCTTGTTTGTAAATGCAAGCCCCACCAAGTGTTTCACTGGACTGTTCTGAGATTAAATATGTGAATTATGAATACAATGGGATAATGCCAGTACTTGCTGACTTACACCAGCCCATTTTCATATGCTCTCTGAACAGAATATCACAGGAATAAGCCCCATTAATGTTTTCACACACACCCCTGATAACTGCATAGGGAGGTTCTCTTGAAAGAAATCTATGTAAAATCAAATATCCCGGGGCGCCTGGGTGGCTCAGTTGGTTAAGCAACTGCCTTCTGCTCAGGTCATGATCCTGGAGCCCAGGGATCGAATCCCACATGAGGCTCCCTGCTGGGTGGGAAACCTGCTTCTCCCTCTCTCACTCCCCCTGCTTGTGTTCCCTCTCTGGCTGTGTTTCTCTCTGTCAAATGGATGAAATCTTAAAAAAAAAAAATCAAATATCCCGAGGCGCCCCCCGCCCCCATCTCCTCTGGGGGGGGGGCAGAGCTGTGGCTGCCTGCACAGGGGCTGGGGAACGAAGGGCAGACCAGTCACCACAGCTCATGGCTGCCTGGAGATACGCTGGCCTGGCCGGCCGGGCTGGGCGGGGGACGCTGATGAAATATGCGTGCATTCTGGTGTGAAACTTCACAGAAGAAGGATTCTAAGTATTTAATTAAAAAAAGAAAGGAGGAAAGGCACCCTGGGACTGAGGCCTAACAGCCGTCAGAATGCAGCTTGTGGATCCCACTGTCTTTCTGTGGGCTCAGTTCCTAAGCAACCGCCAAGCTGGCAGCAGGAAACTGCCAGGGGGCCCGCACACCCATCGGCGAGGAGAGAAGCTTCCTCCTGCCTGACCAGAATAAAATACTGTGCAAGAGCAGGGACAAATTCTTGATTAAGATGTTCTTAAAGAGTTATTTTTAGTCTCATTAAGAAAAGAAAGTGTGTCCCCATCGCGCGGCTCATGTACTGAGACAGCACGCGCAGCGAGAGCACGAGAGCACGCACCGGGTCTGCTCGGCTGGTGAGCCGCGCAAAGCACAGAACTTCTCCAGGCACAAACTGCACGTTGTAAAAGAGCGGACAGGCTGTCTGGCTAGAGAAGCATCAGGTTCTAAACGGTTATTTCTCTGGGCCGATTTATGCTTACTCAAAAGTGCTGGAAGGTTTCCATTTAAGTATCATTTGGTTATCATGAAAGAATAACAATAACAAAGCTCTCTTTTTTTCTTTTTTAGAAAAATAGAAACATTCCGATTGATGCTAACATATTATTATTGAAAAGTTAACATTTTCATATAACACAATCAGTTATTTGTATGCCGATCAATTACTCTGTGTAAAATTACAGCATTTTTAGCTCCTGAAAGTGAGGAGGTAACAGCAGTATAATGAGACAATCCCATTTTAGAACACTTCTGAACAAATGCAGCTGGAGAAGGCTTAAAAATTAACCTATTCTTTGTCTTGGTAATTAATACCATAACTTTTGCAAATACATTTTCATCATTTATCAGTCACGAGCACCAAACTATCATAATCCAATTTTCTGAACATAAGGTGGCATGTTTTCTACAAGTCACCATACACATCGTGTTCTGACATTTTCCTAATTAAACACACACACGAACAATAAACACAAAAGGAAAGCCTACCTCTTTTTCATTTCTAACAACTGATTATTGAGCACAGATCTCTCCTCTTCTAGCTGGAAAAAAACAGACACAAAAAAGTTCAGTTTGTTACAAAAGTTGACAGAGAGACCTATTTCTCGTCCCACAAGTCCCATTCCCAGGCTCGGGGACAGATAAAGCAGGGGGCCTTCCTCACTGGCAGTGGAAAAAGAGCAGTGGTTGGTACATCACGTACAGTTAATTCACAAATCACTTGTGACCCAAATGACTGCCCGTCCTCAGTACAGGCTGTAACATTCGATAAATGTTTCATTCATTTCTCAAATGAATGTGTGAAAGCTTCACTGTTAACATTCCGGCTCCACTGAAATCACACAGATCAAGTGTCACTAACTCATGGCAGACTAGGAACAGGCTGTTTACTCCACACGGCCCTCATTTCATGCCTTCCATATTCCAGGCACTGGTTTCTCATCTATAGAACAAGGAAGTTACATGAGAATTTCCAGTAGCCCTTTAGTTCTAAAATTCCATTATTCTGTTAAGGGTGAAAAACAAAAGATTCAGTTAATTAATCCTTTGAGAGAAGACTCACCCTCACTCCCTGATCTGTACCACACAGTTTACTATATTGAAATGTGAAATTCAACTCACACTGTTAATAAAACTAAGGGGTAAGAGGCACCTGGGTGACTCAGTGGGTTAAGCATCTGCCTTCAGCTTAGGTCATGATCCCCGGGTGCTGAGATGGGCCCGTGTCCGTCGGTTGGGCTACATGCCTAGTGGCGAGCCTGCTTCTCCCTCTGCTGCTCCCCTTGCTTGTGCTCTTTCCGCCACCCCCCTCAAGTAAATAAAAAATCCTAAAAACAAAACAAAACTAAGGGGTGAGAACACGTCTTTGTGAGTTTGTTTGCTTTTTTCCCCCCAAATCAAGGGATAACATCAAAGACTATGGGATGGTTTCCAACAGTCCAGAATTTAAACTATGAGCTCACTGTATGTAGCCATGGGCTTATTTCTGGGTTTGTATCAGTTATGCATATGCTCTGCTGTGTCTTCATACTTTTAAAGTTCTTAAATATACATAAACATGTTTTGAATATAAATTTATATTTATCACAAAACCTATTGAGATTAAACATTCAGTTTTTTCAATGTAAACTCTGCTCTTCCAGTCCACTAAAGATGTATGCTTTTGTTGCATGAGTAATTCACAAAAAATATTTAGGAACTTTTTAAGAGTGAAAGGAAAGGAAAAGGGTGGGAGACAAACCTTAAAAACTAAAATAAGAGAGAGAACATCTGGAGAGTGGGAGGTGGAGATGAGAGGGGCTTTCTTTTTTTTCCCTTTATGCCCTTTTCTACAGTTTATATTTATTTTTTAAACAAGGAAGCTGTTTTATAATTAAAAGTTGGTACTGAGAAGTACCAAAAATGAAGATAAATGGATAAAGGCAGATGACCCATGACAGAGAAAATAAATTATTGACATGTGAAAAATCACTCAGCACTTAAAGAACAAGTATGCAGAGATCCTCCCTCTTTCTTGGAGGATGCACTCTGCCTGAATTTCCATGAACTAGAAATCTGGATTGCTCATGGTATGGATTTCTTTACTGGAGACAATGTTTTTTCCTTCTTCTGCTCTAGGACCCAATCCAGGTTGACAAATTTATTTAGTGGCTCAATTGCCTTAATCTAGTTCCTCACTGTTTCCTTATTTTTTGTGACCTTGACATTTTTGAGGCACACAAGCTAACACAGTACCAATTTGGATTCAGCTGATGCTTCCATATGAGGAGAATCAGAGCACTTTTGGGCAGGAACACCACAGAACTGATCCTGTGTTGTCCTCAACAGGGGTCGAGGGGCACACAAGGTTGTTTTCTGAAGGCAACTTTGATTACTTGGTTGAGGAAGCATTGCCCACGTTTCTCCACAGTAAAGGTATTATTTTTTCTTTGTAATTAGTAAGTATTTTGTGAAGAGATACTTTGAAAACGTGTCAACATCTTGCTCCTCAGCAAAATGTAAACCCCTTTCTTTTAGCACCAACTGATGAGTCTTCTCTAAATAAAGTACTATCATCATAGTTACCCAATAGTGACTTTCTAATTCCATCATTTCACCTATTTATTGGCTGTCATATCACCAAACGTTTTTCCTCCATTTATTTATATCTATACACATCATTTCTGTGATACATCATGGTTTCTAATGTTATTCAACAGGCTATACTCCATTACTACCAGTAGTTCTTTTGATGTTCAGATTATCCCAGATTTGGCCAGTGGGAGCCCCTTTTTTCTGACTAATCTCCAGTACTCTTCAAGTATTTCCTTGCATCCTGGTACACAAGCTATTCCAGGCTCATCTAGTACTCTCTCTGCCCCAGCCCTGGAATCAGCCACTTCTCTAAGAATCTTCTAAATGCAAAAGCATATTTTAAAACAAAATCTAGGTGCTAAGTGTACTCACTAATATTGGAGTGTTGCTGCTTCTAAGCCCTGTCCATGGACTTGATCAAAATGTAAAACTGCTGGTCTTCAAAAGATACTGTTAAGAACATAGAGAGACAAGCCACAGACTCAGAGAGCACTGCAAAACACGACCTGATAAAGAACCTGGATCTAGAACTTACTAACACCACTCACAACTCACTAATATGCAAACAACCAAATTTAAAAACGGGCAAAAGATCTGATTAGATACTTGACCAAGGAAGAGATACAAAAGGCCAATAAGTACATGAAGAGATGCTCAACATCATTAGTCAACAGGGAAATGCAAATTAGAACACTTGAGATACTTGTGTTACAATTTCTAGGTTCATTCTATTGTGGTCAGAAAACATACTTCACATACTTTCAATCCTTTTAAAATCATTGAGACTATTTCACGGTCTATCCTGGAGAATGTTCCTTGTGCCCCTGAGAAGAACGCGTATTCTGCTCATGTTGGGTAGGGTGCTCTACTGTGACTTTTAGGTATAGCTGATTCATAGTGCAGCTCAAGTCTTTAGTTCCTGCTGATCTTCTCTCCCTAGTTCTTCTATTAGTGACATAGGCTATTGAAGTTTGACGTCTCCAACTATTATTGTTGAATTGTCTATTTTTCTTTTTTTAAGGGTTTTAAACATTTTTATTTATTTGAGAGAGAGAGAGAGAGAGAGAGAGAGAGAGAGAGAGAGAAAGAGCAGAGGTAGGGGCAGAGGGAGAGGGAGAAGCAGGATCCCCACTAAGCAGGGAGCCCTACTTGGGACTTGATCCCAGGACCCTGGGATCACGACTGGAGCCAAAGGTAGACGCCTAGCTGACGAGACACCCAGGCGCCCCATTTCTTCCTTGAATTCTATCAATTTTTGCTTTGCCTATCTGGGGCTCTATTATTAGGTGCATACATATTTATAATTGTTATATTTTCTTTATTTTTAATCATCATAAAGTCTCTGTCTCTAGTAACAATTTTTGTCTTAAAAGTCTATTTGCTGGGGGCGCCTGGGTGGCTCAGTTGGCTGAGCCACTGCCTTCGGCTCAGGTCGTGATCCCAGAGACCCGGGATCAAGTCCCACATCGGGCTCCCTGCTCAGCAGGAAGCCTGCTTCTCCCTCTCTCACTCTCCCTGCTTGTGTTCCCTCTGGCTGTGTTTCTCTCTGTCAAATAAATAAAATCTTTAAAAAAAAAAAAGTCTATTTGCTCTGATACTACTATAGCCACTCCAACTTGCTTTTGGTTACTGTTGGCAGGGAATATCTTATTTCATCCTTTTACTTTGAACCCATTTGTGTCTTTGAATCTAAGCTGTGTCTCTCACAAACAGCATATACTGAGATCATCATTTAAAAAAATTCATTCTGCCAACCTCTACCAACACTCTTTTAATCAGTGTTTAATCCATTTACACTTAATGTGATTATGGGTGAATTACAGACTCTTCTTCAATTAACAAATTTTGTCTTAGAGTTTTAGGTTCATAGCAGAGCTGAACAGAAAGTATAGACATTTCTCCGGATGCCTGGGTGGCTCAGTTGGTTACGCATCTGCTCAGGTCATGATCCCAGGGTCCTGGGGTCAAGTCCCGCACCGGGCTCCCTGCTCAGCCAAAAGCTTGCTTCTCTCTCTGCTGCTCCCCCTCCTGTGTTCCCCCCATCTCTCAATCTCTCTCTTTCTCTGACAAATAAAATCTTAAAAAAAAAAAAAGCATAGACATTTCTCATACACTCCCTGTCCCCATACATGCACAACCTCCCACACTATTAACAGCCCACACCACAGTAATACATTTGTTACAAGCACTAAACCTACACTGACACATCATTATCACCCAAAATCCATAGTTTACCCTAGGTTCGCTCTTGGTGGTGTACATTCTAGGAGTGTTGATGAATGTATAAAGACATGTATCCACCACCATAGTATAACCAAAATAGTGTCACTGCCCTAAAAATCCTTGGTACTCTCCCTATTCATCACTCCTTCCCCTTTTTACCCCTCCCACAACCACTATCTTCTTCTTTTCTCCACAGTTTCACCTTTTCTAAATGTCTTGTCTTTGGAACACACGAAATGTAGTCTTTTCAAATGGGCTTCTTTCACTTAGTAATATGCATTTAATGTTCCTCCATGTGGTTTCATGACACGATAGGCCATTTCTTCCTGGTGCTGAATAATATTCCATCATCTGGATGACTGCAGTTTATTCATTCACCTACTGAGGGACATCTTAGTTGTTTCCGAGATTTTAGCGACTGTGAATAAACCTACCATAAACACCCATGCACAGGCTTTCGTGAGGATATTTTAGTTCATTTGGGTAAATACCAAGGAGCACAACTGCTGAATCTTATGGTGAGAGTATGTTTAGTTTTGTTAGAAACTGAATTCTCCCCCAAAGCAGCTGTCCCATTTTCCACTGCCACCAGCAATGAATGAGAGTTCCTGTTCCTCCACAATTTCACCAGCACTTGTGTTGCCAAATGGTTTAGATTTTGGCCATTCTGATGGTCGTGTCATATTATCTCACTGTTAACTCACAATTCCCTAATGGCATATGATGTCTCTCACTCCCCCTGCTTGTGTTCCCTCTCTAGCTTTGTTTCTGTCAAATAAATAAAATCTTTAAAAAAAATCAGTTGCCTATATTTATGTGAATCTTTTTCCTTTTTTCCTTAAGATTTTATTTATTTGACAGAGAGAGCACAAGTAGGCAGAGCAGCAAAGGCGAAGCAGGCTTTCCAGCGAGCAAGGAGCCCGACCCGCGACTCAATCCCAGGACCCGGGAATCATGACCCAAGCGGAAGGGAGACGTTTAACCGATTAAGCCACCCAGATGCCCCTAGGTGAATATATTTCTGAGCCCTCTGTCCCACTGCTCTATTTGTCTATTGTTTTCTCAATCCCACTACTGCACTGATTACCATAGCTTTATGGTAAAGGTTTAAGTTTTTAGGTAGTGTCAAATCATTCAACTTTGTTGCTATTCTTCAGTATTGAATTGGTTATTGGGGTCTTTCACCTCTTCATAAAACTTACAGAATCAGTTTCTCAATATCCACAAAATAACTTGCTGGGATTTTGATTGGGATTTTGTTACATCTGTAGATCATGTTGGGAAGAGTGAACATCTTTTTTCTTTGTTTTTTAAGATTTTATTTATTTGACAGAGAGAGAGAGAGAGAGAGAGAGAGAGAGAGAAAGCACAAGCAGGGGAGCGGCAGAGGGAGAAGCAGACTCCCCACTGAGCAGGGAGCCCAATGCAGGGCCAGATCCCAGAATCCTGGGGCATCATGACCTGAGCCAAAGGCTGATGCTTAATGGACTGAGCCACCCAGGCGCCCCAAGAGTCAACATCCTGACAATACTGAGTCTTTCTATCCATGTACATGGGCTATCTCTCCATTTACTTAGTTCTTCTTTGATTTTGTTCATCACAGTTCTGTAGCCTTTCCTCAGATGCTCTACATATTTTGTTAAATATACCTAAGTACTTCATTTTGGGGGGTGTTTATATAAATGGTATTATGTTTTCCATTTCAAATTCCACTTATTCATTGTTAGTATAGGAAACAGTGATTTAACTTTTGTATATTAAACCTCATATCCTAAAAATCTGTTTTAAACACATATACATATACACGTACACATAGATATGATGGTTCTTTGTCAAGATGCTGCTGATTCTGTGTGGCCACAGGGCAGGGACTATGACTGAGTGAGGCCAGTACATATGAAGTAGCGCTTTACACAGTGCACATCCAAGTCAACTTAAGTCTCTAAGTTTTATGCCTGGTTGCTTTCTTCCACTTTCTTTCCACTCTGTCACCTCATGCATTGTTAGTCATATTTTCTCTGTATATCTGTCTAGGTTTTTCTTGTTCTTCCCTTTTTTTTTCTATCTTGCAAATCTTTTAAACTCACATTCACTAAATGAACAAAATTAACATCACCAATAAATGGGACCAAGCAACATCATATGCCTCTTGAAAGGATACATTATCTTCCTGCTAAAAATGCATAATCATCATGATTAAACTCACACAAACCCAAAATGAAAGCTTTTATATCACATTATTGGCCCGTTCTTAAAAAAACAAACAAACAAACAAACAAACAAAAAAACTGGTCAAGTCATAAAAGACAAAGAAAGGCAGAAACATTCCAGATAAAGAAAATGAAAGAGACTTGAGTCAGTGAATGAAAAGCATGACCCAGAGTGGGGGTGGGGAGGGAACTATAAAGGACATTTACTGGGACAACTGCCTAAACTAGAATATGGTTTCTACATTAAATAATAGTGTTAAAAATTCCTGAATTTGGTAACTGCACTGTGGTTAGGTAAAAACAACTCCTTACAGTACATGACTGTTCTTTGTTCTCTTTTTGTAACTTTTTGCAACGTCTGAAATAATTTCCAAATAAAGTTAAAACATGGCTCTACTCTGTATCTGTAGCTCCCTGAGCTGTTAGCTTAGTTGTCTATTTATTTGCTTTTAGTGCTCACAGCAGTAACTAGCCTTTTTGCCGTAATTTCTCTTTAAGCTAAGTCCTGAATTCTGACTCAGGGCCAGATTTTATCAGCAGACAGCTTACTTTCCAGAAGGACTCACAGATGCTACAGCTTCTAAGTTCTCTCATGAAGTTTCTTCAGGTGTTTTTTGAAGACACCTGCTTGTCTTCTTATCTGTGTAGTAACTGCCAGAATATGACACTCCTGATCATATTTTCAGTCCCTTAAAACACTATGGGAACAGTGTGGCACAGTTTTCTGGCACTGAAATGTGGCTACAGTGGTTTGGTTGGCTGTTTTGTTTTGTTTCCCTTTTTTTATGAGGAATATGCCTTTTCTGCCTAGGAAGGATTATCTCTTATTTCTGAATTTCATTAATAACCTGAATTTCAATGGCTTTGGCCCAAAATCCTCCACCACCACCACCATCTCAGGCCCTGGGTCCCCTGAGGATACAACCCACCATGTCCTTCCGGTAGGCAGACTCAATTCCTCACTTGGGGGAAATTTCCTTACTGTATCTCCTAACATTTTCTTCTGTTGCACATGTTGAATTCCTTATTTCAGAGATGCTAATTATACTCATTAGGATTATCTCTGTCCTCCACAGCTATTATCTTTCCTCTAATTCTTCAATATCTCTGCTTCTCTCTTTATCATGACTAGCTCAGGCCTTTCCTTCAGACATTTAGAAATGTTCATTAGGCTCCTTTCTGTTTCTGATTTATTTCGCAGCCCTGACATGGTGCTGTTTTGGTCTTCACTCGGTTCCTTAACTTTTCACTTCTTCTGTTCCACTTGGGTCATTTTATCATCTCTTTCAACCCTTGTTTTATTTAAGTCACTGAAGTTTTTATATAACACAAAGCAATATTCCACTTTGAGTAATGCTTTCTCATGGCCTGATTTCCTCATCTCTCCTTGGATTCCTATGTTCCTTTCTTTTTTTTTCTTCTTTTGGTACAAAGGGCATTCCAGGGTTCTTCTTACTATGGGCAGCTCTACCTAGACCTTCTGTTTGTTTGCATGTGATATAAATTAGTTTTCCCTGATACCCATCTTACTTTATCCCAGACCTTCAATCTTCCTCTCCAAGGTATGACGGGAAAACTGGGCTCCGTTGCCATACATCTCTATAGCTGGAGGGCCAGAGGACAAGGCTGGACGGAGTGCTTTCAAGGGGATGTACACAATCTGTTGGAGGTCTCTTTCGTGGATTTTTCCTTTAGTGCCCCCCTCTGAACATGTCTTCAGGCTTCAGTCTCAGGCAGATACTACAAAATTGTCTTTTTCACCATCTACTCTCACCTCCTCTGCTGCCTTCCCTTCCCAGAGAGGGGAATGCAGCCTCATTATGGCTGGAGGTGGTTACATGAGGTGGTTACACTACTACAGAGATAGGAATTTTCCTCTCCAAGTTAAAAGACAAAACCACGTAAGGAGAAGGCCTTTCTGCCTTTTCCCACTTTGTCCCTCCCCTGACTTCCTCCTGGAAAGTTCTGCATTGCCTAAAGTTACAAGAGCCCTGGTGACCAAGGGGATGACATGTACAAGCTAAGGGCGACAGGAGAGTAGAAAGGAAGGACAGGATTCCCTGAGGACACTCTTGAGTAGAGAACTCATGTGGACTGCACACCTGTGGACTTCTTATCATTTGATAGGAACAGCCTCCCCCCAATTCCTTTTACTTAAGCCACTCTTTGTTAACTAGCTATGGAAAAATGACACCCAGCAGCTCCTCCTGCTACTGGTAGAATCCTGAGATGGTCAAAGATTCTTCTGTGACTCTTCCCCCAGGCTGACTATTCACCTCTTTGATCTAACTTTCCCTAAACTGGGTTTGGCACAAGGATGAGGAGAAGCACAGTAAAAATCCTCAGGATTTGGGGGCACCTGTGTGGCTCAGTCGGTTGAGCGTTCAGCTCTTGATTTTGGCTTACGTCATGATCTCAAGGTTGTGCGATTGAGCCCCACATCAGGCTCTGCACTAGGCATGGGCCTGCTTGGAATTCTCTCTCTCCCTCTCTCTCTGCCCCTCCACCCCTTCTATCTCTCTGTCTCTCTCTCCCACCCTCCCACTCTAAAAAAAAAAAAAAATCTCAGGATTTTGCTTCATGTTTTCTTTTCTCTTACCACTGGGAACAGTGTCAAAAGAGTCCAACCAAAGTCATGTTCCTTTTCTTGGTTATCAGTTCTAATGTTTATAGCATGAGGCCCACTGGCTTTGCTAGATTTTCCTGGAGACTTTTTTTTTTTTTTAAATAATTAGGACAGTGTGTTCACTTCATTAGGTGTTGAGGAAGATTCTGTGATCAGTTTCACTCAGCTCAACATGCCCAGAAGTCTCCGCACCCAGATTAAAATTACAATGGATAATGTTTTCCAAAATAAACTATGACAAGCTAAAAACAGTGTTGCCTTGGGGTACCTGGCAGGCTCAGCTGGTAGAACATGTGACTCCTGATGTTGGGGTCATGAGTTAGAGCCCCAGGGTAGGCAGTAGAGTTTACTTAAAAGCAGTGTTCCTTTGGGGCACCTGGGTGGCTCAGTCATTGAGCATCTGCCTTTGGCTCAGGTCATGATCCTGGGGTCCCGGCACTGAGCCCTGCATTGGGCTCCCTGTTCAGCAGGAAGCCTGCTTCTCCCTCTCTCACTCCCCCCTGCTCATGGTCCCTCTCTAGCTGTGTCTCTCTGGCAAATAAATAAATAAAAAATCTTTAAAAAAAATATTGTTCCCTTTCTAAACATTCACATCTGCGAATCCAGGCTTATTTAACATTTGCAGGAAATTAGTCATAAATCAATCTAGACGGTAGCCCCAATTTTCTGGAGACAGCATTTGCTGTACAAGTCTTGATAAAGCAGTGATTGAGATCTAATCCCTTTCCAGTTTCTACAAACCAACTGTAACCTCATTTTGCAAAAAACTGGGAAGGGGGTGGGGGGAGAAATTAGCACTGTTCCCATAGAGAGAGCTCGGTGTATCTACAATCCTTACAAGGGGAATACATGGGAGGTTTGGAAATGAGGTTTCAGACATTTTAGAAGCAACTACTTCAGGCAGCTATTTCTTTTTTTTTTTTTTTTTTTTTAAAGATTTTATTTATTTGACAGAGAGAAACACAGCCAGAGAGGGAACACAAGCAGGGGGAGTGAGAGAGGGAGAAGCAGGCTTCCCACAGAGCAGGGAGCCCGATGTGGGACTCGATCCCGGATCTCCGGGATCATGCCCCGAGCCGAAGGCAGTTGCTTAACCAACTGAGCCACCCAGGCGTCCCAGGCAGCTATTTCTATAGAAGAACTCACACTGCTATGATTATTTTTAGTATTCTCTACCACAGGAGATAATGCCCTGTATCATTTCCATTAATCTGGACACTACAGGACCCCTCCCACTATCCACAGAGGGCACACACATCGCTCACTTGGTGATCAGGCTTCTGGCAACCGCAACTCCCTGTGACACTGCAGGTAACTGAAATCATGTGAAAAAGTAGAACTGCATCCTGAGGCCCTGGCTCTAAACGAGGTATGCATCTAATCACTCGCTCGTTCGTGCGAACCTGCACACCAGGCGCTGTGAATCCCACCATCTCACAGCCTGTGTGGGGAGAAGCATGAGACACAGCCACAACACAGCATTGTGCGCATGACAGAGAACCGCGGGGAGTGCCACCTGAACACAGAGCAGGAAGCATCTAGCCCTGAGCCCAGAGAAGTTCCCCACGTGGGGGCGGGGGGAGAAGAGCTGTCAGAGTGGACATGGGAACGGCAGCTGACCAGGTGTGGCAGGAGAAACATGAGTCAACAGCGTGGAAGGTGTCAGAAGAGTAAAGTCAAGAATGTAGGTGGGGGCGCCAAATGTTCACAGAGGACGGACAGGAAGCCACGCACTGTGCAGTCACTATGTAAGCGATGACTCAATCAACAGTCATTTCAGAAGAGCACTGGTGGTGGTGAAAAGCAAACTGCAAGGGACTGGGAAGAAAATGGGAGGTGAAATTAAAGGCAGAAAATATTACTCCTTTCAAAAGTTTGGAAGTAAAGAAAGAAAGATGGGGCTGTAAGTGTGAACAGTATGGCAAGATTCAGAACCACTGGGGCGCCTGGGTGGCTCAGTTGGTTAAGCGACTGCCTTCGGCTCAGGTCATGATCCTGGAGACCTGGGATCGAGCCCCGCATCCGGTTCCCTGCTCACGGGAAGCCTGCTTCTCCCTCTCTCAGTCCCTCTGCTTGTGTTCCCTCTCTCGCTGTGTTTGTTTCTGTCAAATAAATAAATAAAATCTTTAAAAAAAAAAAAGATTCAGAACCACTTCTAAGGGGTGTCTGGGTGGTGCAGTCAGTTGAGCATCTGACTCTTGGTTGTAGCGCAGGTCAGGTCATGATCCTGGGATTGTGAGATGAAGCCCCATGTGGGGCTCTGTGCTTGGCAGGGAGTCTGCCTGAGATTCTCTCTCCCTTTCACTCTGCCCCTCTGCCCTGTACCCTCTAAAATAAATAAATAAACCTTAAAAAAAAACAAACCAACTGCTTTTAACAGAATGAGGAGGATTTCCCAACCCACAGAAAACCCAAAGGGGCCATCAGGCACTGCAGCCATTGGCAGGGCTGCAGACAGAGTCCGGGAGGGACAAGTGACCGTCGGAATGGAGAAAGGAGACCAGGAACACCCAAAGCAAATGCATAAGCGAAATGTGGTGCCTGCATCCAAAAAATACCATTCAGCCCTGACATGTGCTACAACACCACAAACCCTGGAAACAGGATGCTAAGTGAAGACAGCGGTCACAAAGGGCCACACGCTCTAGGAGTCCACTGATATGAAATACCCAGACAAGGCAAATCCACAGAGACAAAAAAATAAGTTAGTGGTTGCCAGGGTTAGGAGGAGAGAGTGATGGGAAGTGACTGCTTCAACGGGTAGGGGGTCCCCCTTTGGGGCGATGAAAACATTCTAGGCAGACGTGATGACTGCACTGCATGGTGAATGTACCAAATACCACTAAATACACTGTACGGTGGCTAAAACAGTAAAGTTTGTCACTTCTCTCTCTCTCTCTCTCACACACACACACACACACACACACACACCCTAAAGCAGCATGAAACCAGTCAGGCCATCAGACAGGAAAACGAAGGTGAAAGCCATCAGCCAAGGGCAATTACACGACTATGACAATCTCCATATTTATCAGTTATCAAGAAGAGGTAAGTCACGTTAACTATGAGGCTGAACGATATGCAACTGCAAAACAAGCAATTTCATATAGTTTAATCTAAGAGGTTCCTTTTGCAAAGACTGGGCACCCTGTGACCGTCCGAAACGATTTCTCTCACTGTTGGTGCCAGATATATCAAGCCTCTCACAGTCCCAACTGATCCTGATTTTTGCTCCCCTCCTCCCCTTAAATAAGGACTCCACCTGGGAAGGTAACAGCCACAATTTCCTTTGGAAAGGACAATGTCTGCTAGGGAGAGCAGACAAAAAAGAATGCCCACACGTGGGTTTTGTTTCCGGTTTTGCCAGCTCTCTTCCAGAGGACTAGGAACAGAGAAGTGCTTCCAACTCCAGGACACAATACTTCACCAGGAAGGGCATGATGCCCACCAGTCAATCAGGTCAAATGAGAATTCCTCTCTAAAAGTGGAAATTAACGTCACTTCCCAACTTTGACTAACCAGTCCTGCTCATTATCAGCCCTCCTCATTTCAGAATATCCTACCTCTTCTTAAACTGATAAAAAGGGAGTAGGTTCTACAACATCACTGTCTTAGGAAGACAGGAATTCTTTCATTTTGATAAATGACCTCCCATCCAATTGACAAACAGGAAATCAAATAGCCCTCATGGCAAAGGAAGTAATCCCAGTGAGATGCTGAAGATGCAGAACGGATTCTGGGGTGTCTTGGACTTTATAAGCAAAAAAAAAAAAAAAAATTGAAGTAGAAAAAAAAAACCCAATAAATTGAGAGTGCTTTTCTTTTCCCTCCCTCCCTCCCTCCCTCCCTTCCTTCTTTCCTTCCTTCCTAGATTTTATTTCTTGTCAGAGAGAGCACAAGCAGGGGGAGCGGCAGGCAGAGGCAGAAGCAGGCTCCCTGCTGAGCAGGGAGCCTGATACAGGACTTGATCCCAGGACCCTGGGATCATGACCTGAGGCGAAGGCAAATGCCCTGACTTAGCTACCCAGGCATCCTGAGAGTGCATTTCTATAGCATTGCTTGACCTCCACCTACCACATTCCTAGCTCTCAAGTTTTTCTTTCTTTTTTATAAAACATAGCAATAATAATTATGAAGTAAATAGAAATAAGTTTTAGTCTCCGGATAGGACAGAAGCGGGGAACAGGCCCCTGAATTAGTCTGACATGAGTGTGGGTCTTGGCTTCATTGCCAAGAAGTGTGTCCTTAGCAAATTGGTCCACTTTTGAGCCTTGGCTTATCTACAAATAACCTTCTTATCTCAGAAGTATGTTGGGATGAGTGTGAAACAGACAAAGCCATCCACTCAATAAATGTTCAGTGTGTTTATAGTGCCACTAAAAAAAGGAATCAGGGGGCGCCTGGGTGGCTCAGTTGGTTAAGCGACTGCCTTTGGCTCAGGTCGTGATCCTGGAGTCCCAGGACTGAGCCCCGCATCAGGCTCCCTGCTCGGAGGGAAGCCTGCTTCTCCCTCTCTCACTCCCCCTGCTTGTGTTCCCTCTCTGGCTGTGTTTCTCTCTGTCAAATAAATAAATAAAATCTTAAAAAAAAAAAAAGGGGGGGTGCCTGGGTGGCTCAGTTGGTTGGGCGACTGCCTTCGGCTCGGGTCATGATCCCAGAGGCCCGGGATCAAGTCCCACATCGGGCTCCCTGCCCTTGGCGGGGGGCCTGCTTCTCCCTCTCTCACTCCCCCTGCTTGTGTTCCCTCTCTGGCTGTGTTCTGTCAAATAAATAAAATCTTTAAAAAAATTAAAAAAAAAAAAAAAGGAATCAGAATAGAACTCAGGCCCTAGGTCAGTATTTAACTCGTACCCTGTCGGCCTCATCTCCACTGTCTTAAGTTTAAAATGTAAAATTCCTGCAGTAATACAACTAAAATTCCTTTTTTCTAAAAGCGGGGTTTCTGTCAAACACGGTGGATCTGTAGTATACTTCTAAACATAGTTGATCAATAACTTGGCTTGACTACAGTAAGTAATAAAGTGAAATTTGTAATTTTACGGAAGTAAGCAGTACTCTAGATTCCTAGAGATTACACAGTAAGAGTAACAGAGCCAGTGAATTAATCAGTCTTCTGTAGACTAAGGCTGCTTCTAAAGTATTTTAGGTGGGTGATTCTCTCCACTTTTTTTTTTTAAATGAAAAACACAGACCCTATGTGCCGGTGTGTATAAAATATTTATACTTATATTGTATTTATTTCAAGAAAAGAATTATCCATAATCCTCCTTGGTAACCGATATCATTGTTAATAAGCTCTACCACTGAAGCCTATTATTTAGTTTATGCCCGTTTATTTCTCTTCTGAGTAAAACACACGACTACGAAGGGTCTAACAATCTGTCCTTTGAAGGGAAGTCACTTTTCCTAGTTGATCCTTGCACACGCTAATCTGCAATACCCTTTGAAGTCACTGACTTTCAAATTTCCAGTGACAAAACCTTTTTTTTTTTTTTAAAGATTTTTATTTATTTGACAGAGAGAAACACAGCGAGAGAGGGAACACAAGCAGGGGTAGTGAGAGAGGGAGAAGCAGGCTTCCCGCCGAGCAGGAAGCCCGATGTGGGACTCAATCCCGAGTCTCCGGGATCATGACCTGAGCCGAAGGCAGTCGCCTAACCAACTGAGCCACCCAGGCGTCCCGACAAAACCTTTTTGAAAGGCAGGCAATTCAAATGCCAACATGTAAAAGGGAAGAGCATGGGAGGCAGGGAGCCCTACAAAGGAAAGCATGTCTCTTTCTACTGCTTTCTGGTTCTGAGTGACAGAAGCAAGAAATGTAATCAACAGTCCAGTCAAGGTCACAACATGAGAGGAAGGGATGATCTCTCTGTGTTCCTCCCACATATGGAATCTGCTCTCCCTACCAGAGATGTTCCAAGAGGTCATGTGAGACATCCCTCTCAGAGATCCTTCTCTTGCAAGAACTTACAGACACACCAAGAGAGCGACCATATGTTTTAGCTGCTCCAGTTTGTGCCAGGAAAAAAACGACCTCATCTGGTCAAAGGGCTTCTATTTTTCATGAACTCCAGTTTTTCATATACTGACCAAAGGAGAGGGCAGTGGCCCCATTTAAGTCCACTTTTCCTGAGCCAAATCAGAAGAGGGCAAACATTTCTTGACACTATTACCTGAATGACGGTAAGCAAATTACTATCTTCATGTTCCTGTTCCCTCTTTTACAAGTAGAAATAATGACAGGGCCATCTTCCAGAATTATTGGAAAGATGAAGTGAGATGGCAGCTATCATTTACTTGCGCTTGTCACACAGTGAGAGCCAGTAAGTGTGAGCTAGTACCACCAAAAGCGTCATTGCCATCCTGGAGTCTGGAGAGATGTGACATTTCTTTCGTGAAAAACATTGTGGAGAGCTATACTAAAGACTTAAAGTCTGAAATCAACGCTCCAAAAAGTGCTTTCACCAGAAACTGCACCATGTCAACAGGTAGTCGATATAATTACCCCAAATTACTCCATCCTAAGTGAGATTTAATTTTTGCCAAGTATGCTGGAAGGGAAAAAAACAAACTCTTGAAGTATAGCGCAAGAATTAATGACCACACAGTGAAATTCTCTTGAAAATCTTGTCTGAAGAATCTGCCGAGGCCAGATGTGACTAACAATTTAGCACTTGGATTCAACTACGAAAGAATAAAAAGCAGGATATGGCATTCTTTAAAATCAGTTTTGTTTCAGTGCTTAATAAACTTATCACAAATCTTTGTGATTTAAATACGGAAGTCAGTGGGTTGTGGTGAGTTTCTCGCCCATTCCGGGGATAACACATAGCAAAGATCAACGCACACAACTGCACATATGTACACAGTTCCATTAGGAAATGCTTAAAAAAAATTCTTTTTTAAAGAAAAGCAGAGTTCTATTTAAAAACAGTTGCCAACCCCCACACCAACCCTTATCCTGGGAATTTGCTTCCTTCAAACCAATTCTGATGAAAGAAAAAAGGAACCTTAAGAGAAAAGTAATTTTGAAATCCAGGGAGAAGATATTGTTCTTTTCCATTCAAATGCATTAGTATAAGATTGTCTAATAAAGGTCTTATTTTCTACTTGCTTGCAAGTTCCCCATGTTGTTACTCATCTTTTTTGTTTTTCGGGTTTAAAGATCTGTCAACTCCTACCCTAAGTCCTAAAGCAGCACACTTGAAGGCAAGGAGACACATCACACAGGCAACTTGAAATCCCATTTGGAGCGACCCAATCACATCGAGGGACCTCCAAGCGCCCTGCCAACAGCAGCAGGCATGGCAGAGCTAGGCACCCCCCCCCACTCCCCTGGGGGCCCACTGACCTTCTGATGACCTGTGACTTCGTCCCTGCTTCTCCCCAGCTCCTCAGCAAGTTTCACGTTCTCTTCTTGCAATGCCGAAAGCTGCTGGGACTTCTGAGCTGCTGCCTGCTTGAGGGTTTCTCTGCAAGGACAGTGAGCACAGGGTTACCATAGAAACAAGACAGGCAAGGAAACTGTGGGAGACGACCGGCTTCACAGCACTGAGGAAAATATATCTGGGTCACGTGCCTGATAGGATCTATAATAACAGGACGGAGCGCTATCTACGTGCACGAGAGGCTGCATGGCTTTAACCTCTCAGGAGGGGGCCTGTCGCCCACAGTTATCACATTTTTTTAAACCTAATAAACACTATATCCACCCTCTCCCCACCCACACTCACCCACTTCCACCTAAACACTCCCCGTACAAAAAGTAATGTTACTATAAAATAAATGACAAGCGAAATGGTCACTACTCTTGTCTTTAGGACAATTTCCATTAGAAAATTATGCTAAAACCCACTATGTGGATAAAATGATTTACTTTGCTGCCGAGGTACTCTGTTCTGACTGCACAGATCTGTACTGTTGTTTTTTTTTCTGGCAGAAATGAAAATCTAATGGTCCCATTTGCCAGTAACTGTCAGAGTCAAGTGCTGGCGTGAATCTGAGTATATTTTTAGGACATCTCTCCAGGTGAAATGCTCAAAAGAAATGCGGTTTTCCAATTACATAACAGGTGTTTCATTTTGATTGTATTCTTTCCATGATGTCAATTTGTAATTAAAAGAAGGAAAAAAAATATAGCCTGCTGACCTGTATCACATATATCAGCATAGAAAATGTAATAGGCTGTTATTTGTTAGACATCTTCCCAATATTAAAATTATCCAAAATATACATCTCAAATTATTATCCTTTATACATGGATATTGAAAATATTTTGTCTGATCACTGGATTTTAGTTTTCTGTCATGGAAGGTTTTGACGCCACTATGAATTTTAAGTCTGTGCTGGCTAAACTCCACTTAGTGAGCTGTCACACACGGCTGAGTCCTGAATCAAGTCCTCTGGGTATGAGTCCATCTGCTGGGGCAGGAACACGTCTATTTTTAACTTCAATTGTCTAATGGGCGGCAATGCCTGGCATCTTCAGCTTTTCTGAGTTTTAATTCTCCATCCACCTATAATATGCATACCAGGGTCAGATTTAGAGGAATCAATCTACACAAAAATTCTCCTAGCACATTAAATTAGGTCTTTTACAGAGATGTCTATTTAGCAAGTGAGGAAAAACAGAGAAGAGTCATTCAAAAGCTAGGAGGGTTTTAATTATGGACACACACACACACACACACACACACACACAAAGCTAATGTACACCTTACTGGCCCACGTCGATCAGTTCTTGACAAATCTGAAGATTTTACTTAGGATGATTTCATCCTAAGCCAATCCTTTTATTCCCAGGTGTCATTGCCTTCCTCAGGAGATATTTGGACCCAGCATCTGGGTGGCCTGTCAGTGGTAAGTTTGTGACCCTGCTCTCTGTCTCTTAAAGAGTTTCATCTTTTAATGGCTTATTATTATTATTATTATTATTATTATTATTATTAAGTAGGCTCCACACCCAGTATAGAGCCCAACTCAGGACCCTGAGATCTAGATCTGAGTGAAAAGTTGGATGCCTAACCAACTGAGCCACCCAGGTGCCCCTTAACTACTTTTTAAATCCATGGTTTCCATTAACAGTCCACAGTAAAGAAAATTAAAATAAGAAGGCAAAGAAATTTTAAATTTTTCTAAAGTACTGATCTATGAAAGCATTATTTGTTCAACATAAAATCTGTAAAATGCTTTCATGAACATTTTCTCAATCAATCCCCAGAGCCCAATAAGGCTAATATTATTTCTATTTTAAAGATAAGAAAACTGAAGCTCAGGAAAGCAAGAGATCTTCCCCAAATCACAAAGCCAGTTAAGTTGTAGAAGCATGAGAACTAGAGTTAAAACTGGCGATGGACCTCAGCTGTGATTCAAATATAGAAACACCTTTCCATTTTTCTTTAGAGTGTAGTGGATACATGCATTTCATACAGGAAGAAAGCTCTCATAGCCCAATTTCCGGAAACACTCCAGGGAATCATTCTGAAAATACCTACAAGTATTTCTAACAATTTTTAAAGCTGCTTTTCTTTCTACATGACAGAAGACTATCCCACTTTTAAAACTGAGAGGCAAATACATTTTTTCACATTCACTTGCAAACATTCTACTTACAAGTCTATTATAAATCAATTAATGGCCATGCTACATCTATTCTAGATTTATTACTGTGTCAGGTAAGTAATTAAAGACAACAATTAAACTGCTTCATCAGGGGGAGAACATCTCTCTCCACCTGAAAATAGGAGCTGGCTAACCAAAGCCCAGAGTTTTCCTAGAACCAGTCTAATAAATAGCATAGAAGGAACACTTAGCTCCGAGCGCTGGGTTGCCAGCGCCAAGAGTAATATTTCACAGGAAGTAGTTCCAATTAGAACGCCAATGTCTACACTGGGGTCCATTTTCCTCTAGGAATCAAAGTCCTATCAGGTGAGGGGAGACACCTATCAGGTGAGGGAAGTTCTAAAGGACATAAAGTGCCCCAGATACATGCTGAACTACAGAGAAATCATCAGCTGCTTGTTCTCTAGCTTTGAGCACTGAGGAACTAGGGAGTGGTAAAATGACTGCCTTTTAAAAAAATTTTTTTTAATTTTTTTTTTTTTTTTCTGAGAAGCACCATTCCCATTACATAGTACATTTATTTTAGATGGTCCTTGAAATGTGGCCAAGTCTACAGCAGGGAACAATGAGTCACTAGGGGCAAGGGCTCCTCCAACTTACTCCCTCACCAGCTTCTGAAGCCTGTCGCTGGTGTCTCCCACAGCTCCTCCCTCCTGTTGAGGAACCCAAGAAGGCCTGGCGGGCCAGAGGAAAGGTGGAGGGGCAGAAGCCACGCAGGGTGTCTTCCCAGTGATCCTGGTTACTCCTCACCCAAACTACTCCCCCTCAGTGGTCAGAGATCCGGGGACAGTGGCACCAGGGAGGAGACAGGCCAAGGTGAGAGGGGCAGCAGCATTACCATCTTTCGCTCGTGACCCTTTGTGCCCACAGCCAGGAGCCCAGGCTTCTATTATTCAATGGAATCATTCAAAGAAGGACAGAAAATTTCTCTCTTCGCAGAGCTTAAGGCACCCCATATTGGGGTTGGGTTACATGACACAGTGATGTAGTGAGGACACTGAAGGCTCAAATAGTAGACCAACGCAATGGCCATTATGAGACTCCTAAGTAGTACCACAGGAAAGAGGGCTTTTTGTGACGTCCGAACAGCTCTCTCGGCCAGGTCCACGCTGCCCCTGCCCCTCCATTACCTAGCACGGCCCAGAGAGCTCAGAGGTGGGATTATGGCAGTGGGAGGCTGGTTAGGGAATTTTCTGCTGCTCAGATCCTCCCTGGCCAGCAGCCTGTGTGATACAAATGAACTCAAGCCAACAGTGCTCCAAACACTCCAGGTCAGCCTAACTCCTTTGTGTGTATTGGGCAAAGTCCCTCACCAGACCCACAGCCACCCTCTCAGAGCTGCTGCTGGCTTGTTTCCCATCACAGGGATGTTCATCTGTCTGGGTGATGTGGCTTCAGAAGGCCAAGAAATGCAAGCTCTTCCTGATGGTCAGGGGCACACATGTAAATTGAGAAATCTGTGAATGTGAGGGGAATTGGTGGGGCCTGTCTAAACACTGTCTGGAGAAATATCATTAACACTAAGACAGGTCTCGAAGTGCCGAATCACTATAGCCTGAAATGAACACTACACTGCATGCTAACTAACTGGAATTTCAACAAAAATTATAAACAAAAAAACAAAGACTGAGGAAGGGATCGATTGTGCGCCCCGAGTCACTCAGAGGAGATTCTTTCCTGAGGGATTTTACTAACTCTCAGAAGCATGTCCTAAGTTTAGTCTGAGCTTGATCAACAACTCGCCTTCAGGATGGAGACCTGAAGTGGTGCTACTCCTTGACTAAATCTCATGCCCGTTTGATTAGAACTGGAAGCAAATACCAGCCCAGGAAGGGCAGGAGCTGTGTGAATCCGTCTTTGTATCCTTCCCAGCTCAGAAAACACAATCAAACATTTATCCCATTAACTGGCTTTAAATTTTTAGGTTTACACTGTTGGTATGGTATAGCTCTCAGAACAGAAGAGCAAAAGGAAATCTACACCCAAACTATCATTTCAAATGCCTGGTAAACACCAACACTTACGACAACCAGACTTGAACAGCCAGGAGTTGGAGATGGCATTGACAACGGAGACACAGTCAACCTGTCTGCCTGAAACCAAGGTAGCAGACTGATGGAGAGACCTCAAACTCAACCCCCAAAGAACAAATAACCCAGTCAAGAAATGGGCAGGAGATGTGAACAGACACTTTTCCAAAGAAGACATCCAGATGGCCAACAGACACACGACAAAGTACTCCACATCCCTCAGCATCAGGGAAATGCAAATCAAAACCACAGTGAGACACCACCTCACACCAGTCAGAAGGGCTAAAATTAACCAGTCAGGAAATGACAGGTGTTGATGAGGATGTGGAGGAAGGGGAACCCTCCTCCAATGTTGGTGGGAAAGCAGGCTGGGGCAGCCACTCTGGAAAACAGTATGGAGGTTCCTCAGAGAGTTGAAAATAGAGCTACCCTATGACCCAGCAATCACACTACTGGGTATTTACCCCAAAGATACAAATGTAGTGATCTGAAGGGACACATGCACCCAAATGTTTATAGCAGCAATGTCCACAATAGCCAACTGTGGAAAGAACCTAGATGTCCATCAACAGATGAATGGATAAAAGTGTGGTACAGATATACAATGGAATACTATGCAGCCATCAGAAAGAACGAAATCCTGCCATTTGCAACGACATGGATAGAACTGGAGGGTATAATGCTGAGCAAAATAAGTCAGCCAGAGAAAGATAATTATCATATGATCTGTCTGATATGAGGAATTTGAGCGGCAGGACAGGGGGTCGTGGGGGGGTAGGGAGGGGAAAAAATGAAACAAGATGGCACCAGGGAGGGAGACACACCATAAGAGACTCTTAATCTCAGGAAACAAACTGAGGGCTGCTGGGGGGTTAGCGGGGAGGTATAGGGTAGCTGGGTGATGGACATTAGGGAGGGTATGTACTATGGTGAGTGCTGTGAATTGTGTAAGACTAATGACTCACAGACCTATACCCCTGAAACAAATAATACGTTATATGTTAATTTAAAAAAAAAAAAAAGAAAGATTCTTCCAGAATTCTCATCTGATTTCTATGCCGGGTTTGATTATTCTTAAAATCAAGATTATTGATAATCTTGAAAGTGACATGGCTTTTTCTCCCTACAGAAAGGGTTTTGAGAGATTAAGGGTCTGATGTTTCAGACCCTTTAAAGCACACTGCTTCAGGGGCGCCTGGGTGGCTCAGTTGGTTGGGCGACTGCCTTCGGCTCAGGTCATGATCCTGGAGACCCGGGATCGAGTCCCACATCGGGCTCCCTGCTAGGCGGGAAGCCTGCTTCTCCCTCTCTCACTCCCCCTGCTTGTGTTCCCTCTCTAGCTGTGTTTCTCTCTGTCAAATAAATAAAATCTTAAAAAAAAAAATAAAGCACACTGCTTTAAACAAACAAACAAAAAACCCCAGAAAAACCGAACTCCTTTTCCTCTTGTATTTTCTTCATATAGCATATTCGGATCCCAAATGCCCTCACTTATCAGCCAGCAAACATTCACTTTGATCCTTTAACCTGGCTACTGGGGGTGTTGTGGACTTAGCTACCTTCCAGCTAAATGATTACAGGGCTTACTGCTCAGGTATGCTACTGCCTTTGGGGGGCAGAAAAGGGGCAATTACTTAAGTACTTGTCAAGTTATTTTTTTTAAATAATTAGTCTCATTGTCACTTTTGCAGTATTAAGTCCCCCAGTTTCTCCCAAAAGAGGTGAACTTACATTTCTTTCCTGAACTCTTCCATTTTTTGGTTCTCTACCGTCAGAAGTTCTTTTGATTTGTTCAGCTCTTCCACATTTTTCAAGTTGTTTTCTTTAAGTGTATCCAACTTAAAGATCAAGAAAAAAAACTTGATGAAATTATTTCATTTTCCAGAGACATGACTGGATAGACAAATTATTCATGCAAATGTGCACTAAAAAGATAGGTGACATTAGTCACTTGCAAGAAAAAAAAAAGGCACTGGGTGAGGAGATGACAAATGACCATGACTATTCTAGACTGCAAGCCTCCCCCTTACATTTAGTCAGACATTTCCTGTACACCTGGCCAAAATTACAACAAAAGTTTGCTTTCATTTTGTGTACAATTCTCATATTTACCATTAACCTTGCTAATCAAGTATGACCCCTCTTTTAAAAAAAAAGGCAGGAAATAAATTGCAAAGGCATGACATCAGCAAGGATCATTCTTTGTAATAATAAAAAGAAAACCCTTTCCTTCCCCACAGATTACTAATTTCAGATGTATTTGTCAACCCTAGTACCAAATGTACAGAGTGCTGACTACAAAAATTTTCCTAATCAAATATGTGTAGGTGGGAGAATATTTGATTATCCATCTTAACTTTGATCTGAAAAGGAAAGAGCCAGGCAAGTGAGGCTGAAAAGCACTCACATTCATTCAGCCCCATCAACTGCCCATGGCGGAGGCAGCCAGCTTAGGGCCTGGCCCTGGTGGGAACACCACACATGTTACTGGAACAAGTAGGGACGTGACCAGTCGACTATAGGCTCTGACAGGTGACTGGAGTTCTAGGTGCAGAGCCCCAACCATGGAAGGGGAGCTCACTTGGGGCCATCCACTGCCCAAGGTACGCTCCTGGTGCCACGGCAGCTTCCTGGGCCTTGGGGAGTCATCTCCTACAGTTAGAGACACCTTTGCCATGTCACATGCCACCATTCAGGAGTCCCAGACACTGCCTCTATGGTTTTACCAACACAGTATTCCTTTTAATGCCCTCTACAATTGACAGAGAAATCTGTAATTCTAGATTCACAAAATAAGAAAAACCAAGTATCACAATGGGTCCAAAAGAAAGATTCATCTGGTCTTACAGTCTGGTTATGTAACAGGGACACCAAGGGCGAGGTCATGAAGGCACCCAATTCCGATTCTACCCTCAAAAATTAGATCTATTCCTTAAAATCTTCTTTTATTAGCTTCTATGATTATCATCTGATTTTTTTAATGCTTTTTCTTCTTGTCTTAGGACTATCAGTCCTGTAAATGTACCCCATTCTATGTTGTTTTATTCTGCCTAAAATTATCTCAAAATGTGCATGTCTTTACAGATTTCCATCTTTGACCTTCCATAATGAGAAGGCTTAGCCTCTACAAAGCAGATATTCAATGTGGCTAGCCCTTCCCTTGCTTTAATTCCTTAATGTCTCACCTGATTGTCCCTTTCAAAAGCATAACTACTTGGATGAATCACCTGCTTAGGATTCAGACTACTTCCCAAAGAAACATTTGGTATGAACTGGGCATGGGGAGGAGAAGGATCAAAAATGGGTCCCGGAAAAATGAGAAATACGCTATTTTGCATAGAATTGAAGTTATCTCGATGCCACAAGTCTGAAGAGACCCAGAAGTGGCTGTTTGGAGAGGACACAAAAGGGAACCAGGACTGAGTGAGGCCAAGAAAAGGCCTATGTCAAACTCAGGGCCAAGAAGCGGAGTTTAGTGGCTCCAGTGGGGAGAGGGTTGAGGGAATAAATGTGTGTGATTTCAGATCAAAAATACAAAAACGAGAAAGTGTTACAAATGCCTCTCTCATCAGTTCCATCATTGACGTCACTACAGAAAGCCACACTATCAAGGTTTTCCCTTCATTTGTTTCAAAGGTTGACCCTACTAAATGAGTAATGAAGTCATACACTTTATTTAATATTATCATGGTTCTGGTGTACATTCGACTCCACTAGCATGGATCAAACCTGTGTGAGGCCACACTTCAAAAAATAAACAATCCTGAGTTAGTGATCAAACATCCCATGAAGTCGGTAAGCTGTCCTTTGTACAAAAAGCCATTTAAATCTGATTACTTCATTCTGTAGTTTTTCATTTGTTTGCTTGGTGTCCTCCAAGGAGGCCAGAGTTTCGCTCTTCTCTTTGGTCATCTGTTCCATTATCTGCATGGCGTCTTCCGCTGTTTGAGCAGCCTGAACACAAGAAAGCACCGTGAGAAATGAGGACGGCCCTCGGCAGGCCCGTCAGGGACACTCAGGCTGTGTGGCTCAGGCCCTCACTGTCTATGTGGCAAAGGTCAAGGACCAGTCACCAATCCAATACTGAAACAGACAGACCAAGCCATGAAAGGGAACCAAGTTATAGATCCTTTCCATGCCGTTCTTCAAACAAGCCAAGTGCAATATGATACTTGGGTATTTTCAGATCCTTCCAACCCTCCATCCTTCCAAGCTCCAAAGTTACACTGACACTCATCACTCTGACCTATGTGAGAGAAACATTCAGTGATAATGAGCAAGTAACATCCTTATGTGGCTGAATTTTCCCTTCGTCATTATTTACTGCTGTATGTTTGAAATACTATGCTTGCTATTGCAGATTTGGGGCTTTTGAAATCATTTGTAATTTAGGTTCGGAATTTCTCAAGAAAAAATGGAAATTACTTGGGCAATTATTAACATAAGGCTCAAGTGTTTAATGAGAAGCATTAAATGGAAAAAAGTCTACGAGAGAAGCTGTGGGTAATGAATATAAACATGGCTGTGAATAAAAAAGATCACGTACATATGGCCACAGATCCTTAGCTGATAAGATATAAAGATAATCATAAGATAATAAAATTTTTGTTTATTTCTTGTTTTTCGTAAAAATGAAATTATTTTTAGGTACTTGCTTACAACCTTCAGGCAATCTAATAAAGCTCATGGGAATTCTGCATTATGCCTTCCCCACAACCAGCCATTGAAAAGTTCACTGGAGTGTTCCAACTGCGTTTGGACAGACACGAGCAAAGAGGTAAAAGCCAGATAGAAAATACTATGTTTCACTATGTGCCCATCTTACTACAGTTCTTAATCCTTTAAGAACCACAGGTGACTTTTTCAAGAAAATTTCTCATTAAATTAAATAATGTATCCTTTTTATTCACAGTTTACAATTCTTTCCCATGGAGAGAGACAACTACAATTAGAGATTTAGTAAAGAATTGCCCCTTCAGGTGGTAAAACAAACAGCTTGAGACATAGGAGTAGCTGCTTAAGTGGGGGGTCCATGGCCATGGCCATGAAGAGAAGCCCCCCAGGGCTGCTAGGAAGTTAGTGCAAGGGGTTAGTAGTCCAGGCCTGGTCCCTGACCCTCCCATTTTACCGTAAATGACTGAAGAGTCTCGAGCTCTCTAATTTTAAGAGTGAGCTTGCTCTTGTCTTTCCTCAAAGTACGGTTTTCATTTTGAGATTCTAGGAGGTTGGCTGAGATATGGCTGTTGGTTTTGGCCAACTGGCTAATCTCTTTCTGAAGGATGAAGTAGCTTTCTGCAAGCTTTTCCTTCTCCTTCAGGAGCTCCTCCTTGGCCAACATCATGTCTCTCTTCTCGGCCAGGAGGTTCTTGTTGTCCTGGACCACCTTGGCGCGATCGGCCAGCGTCATCTCATGCTTCAGCCGGAGGTCGTCCAGGATCTTGGTGAGGTAGCTGTGTAGCTCCTGCAGCTCTACCTTGGATTTGGACAAGGTGCTGAAATCGCTCTTCAGAGCCTCTATATTGGCAGCAAGCCGAGCCGTTTCTGCACTCAAGAGCTCCTTCTCCTTAATTATCTCTACCACTTTCTGCTCTGACTTGGTCTTCTCTTGGACGAGCACAAAATTTTCGGATTGCTGCTGCTTAGTACACACTCTTAACTCTTCTAGCTCCTGCTCCAGGAGCACCATCCTCCCGTGAAGTTTATTGTTTTCATACAGGGACGACTCATTTTCCTGCGCTCTGGCTTCTTTCTCCAGGATAAAGGACTGCTGCATGGTGTGGATCTCCTCATTTAGTCTCTGACACTCTTCTTGCAGGTTCAGCCCGTCCCTCAGCAAGATGCTCTTTTCAGAACAGCAGGTCTGAAGCTCGGCACTCAGACTCTCCTTTGCTTGCAGGATGCTCGTGTGCTCTTTTTCTAGACTCTTCCTGGCATCCTGGACCTCTTTCAGCATCAGAGAGAGCTCATGCTTGGCTGCTGCCAGCTCTTGGTTTTCTCTTTTCCTCTCCTGAAGCTCCTTCTTCAGAGTGTCGAGATTACCAAGGAATTTCATCTTCTCATGCACCATGATTCTTCTGTTGGCAGACTCTTGGTCATATTTCCTTTTGAGTTCTCCTATGGTTTTCATGGAATTCTCCCTTTCTGCAAGCAAATCTCCATTCTGCATCTCCAGGACAGACTTCTCCTTCAAGAGACTGTCATGCTGCTTTTTGAGCTTAGTAATTTTCTGGCAGACCACCTCCTTCTCAGAAGTTAGGTAAGTGATCTTCTCGTTCAGGCTCATCTCCATCCGGGTGGCCTCTTCCGAGCACTTCTTCAGTTTTTCAGCCATGAGCCGGTTTTCACTTAGAAGTTCCTCTTTCTCAGCCAAGAGTCTTCTCTCAGATGAAGCCAAGGTTTCTTTCTCATGCAGAAGCTGGATGCACTCGGAGTCTGTGATCTCCCGACTGGTCTTGATCTCTTCCAGGAGCTTGCTGAGGCTGGTGTTTGTAGCCTGGAGTTGCCTCATCTCCAGCTCCACCTTCCTCAGAGTCCGCTGAGCCTCGTCCAGCTGTGTGCGGAGCGCACCGGCCTCCGCGCTGAGCAGCTGCTTGATCTGCAGGGCGGCCTCCAGGCTGGCGCTCAGCTTTTCCTGATCCTGAAGAAGCACGTCCTTCTCAAACTGCAGATCTTTGCTGCTTTGGAGAAGATTTTCTCTTTCCACTTTTAGGGCGATGCACATGTTATCCAGACCTGACTGCTTCTCCAAAGCAGACTTTTTCTCAGTGGTGAGATCTTCGATCTCTTGCATCAAGTTTTTCTGATCTTTGGCCAGCTCCTCATAAGAGCTCCGGAGCTTCTGAATAATTTCATCTTTATCTTTAGCCAAGGCAAGGTTTTCAGTAATGAGCTTCTTGATATGATCCTCCAGGTGATCTTTTTCTTCCTGATCCCTCTTAGACTCCACAATCAAAGTCTCTTCGCTGAGCCGGAGCTGTTCCACGAGTGCCTGCAGGCTTGCTCTGGAAGTCTGCAAAGAGTTGTTCTCCATACTGATCTTCAGGAGTTCCTCCTGTGCAGTATTGATTTCTCGTAGTAACTGCTCTCTCTCAACAGCCAGAGATTCTTTATGAAGCTGCTCCTGCTGATAAAGCTTTTCGGCATCTTGCTTTTCCTCTAAGACTTTCTCCTTTTCTAAATGAAGAGTTTCATTTACCGACCACAGTTTCTGTTGATCTTCCTGAAGTAAAGTTATTTTGGCCTCCACCTCTACCAGCTTTGATAAAAGGGAACCTTTTTCTAACTTTAAAGCATTTCCCTCCTGTGCAAGAAGCTGCTTCTCTGATTTCAGACCCCTCAGCTCTTCTGACATTAGTTCAATTTCTTTTTTGGCTGATGTTAACAAATAAGTTAGCGACTACAGAAACAAAGGGTGGAAAGAATGGAAATAAAATGAAATCAAGCAGACCAATGCGAGCCCAAATAACTTAATGTAACCTAAACTGTTAAAGTTGGAAAAAAAAATTTTTTTAATAATAAATGCCATAGAAACTATCTGCACAACAAGGGGGGAAAAAACTAGATGAAAAGAGCCCAAAAAAGGATAATTAATACAAAGCAGGTTTAGCTTTGCAAAGTGCTGGTCTACCTACTGGTTTATTTTTTCTTTGCAACACGTTTGAAATCATCCCCGAGTGGTACCTAATGAGGAGAAAACTGTAGTTTGACTTTGACATATGAGAATCTTTCCTGCCCTTCCAACTTCCCAATTATTTCTGTTGTTGGAAGGATTCAGAGAATTTTTAAAAATCCAATCCAGAGAATACAAAAAGTGACTGTATTTTAACCAAAAAAAGGGGAGAGGAGGGAAAATAAACTGTTGCTTTTCAAACTAACTACAAGACCTTGACTCCCTACAGGACAGCCACTGGCCTGACCGATTTAATCCCAGTATCACACCTAACTTATCCGCTAGGCTTTGAGGACTAAAACAAATGGGTTTTTAAAGAAAATACACTGGTTTGCAAAATGCCTTGACCACCTTATCTATTCCAGGACTGTCCACAACCTTCTGCAGTGGTTTGAGAGTTCTTTATCTGCATGAATATGGTAGCCACCAGTGAACACGTCGAGTGCAGCAAGTGCGACTCAGGAGCTCAATCTGTAATTTATTAAAATTTAACAAATTCAAACTCAAATTAACATGGCCAGCGGCTAGTGCATTGGACTGCACAGCTACAGATCACCGGCTCTTCAACTAGGAAACAAAGCAACTTTGGGGGCTCTGTGAACCTCCTGACATCTTATATAAAAACCTGTTGAGTATATAAACTTCCCCCCAGGGACAGGGGGAGGACATCTTAAGGTTTCATCAGATTCTTAAAACAGTCTGTGAGCCACTATTGTTGGCAAACACTGACCTCTGCATAAATCAGATATTGAGACAACTTCGGAAGGGAAAGAATCCTAAACAAATGACCCTTGTCAAAAATTAAAAATTAGGGGCGCCTGGGTGGCTCAGTTGGTTAAGCCACTGCCTTCGGCTCAGGTCATGATCCCGGAGACCTGGGATCGAGTCCCACATCGGGCTCCCTGCTCAGCGGGAGGCCTGCTTCTCCCTCTCTCACTCCCCCTGCTTGTGTTCCCTCTCTCGCTGTGTTTCTCTCTGTCAAATAAATAAAATCTTTAAAAAAAAAAAAAAAAAAATTAAAAATTAAAAAAAAATTGTAACACCAGTAAGCAAAACTAATGAGCCTTCACACAAACTACCGGAATGCTGTGGTTTGGTCAGACTGCCACATTTTAAGGGAATCACTAAAAAAAAATTGTAACACCAGTAAGCAAAACTAATGAGCCTTCACACAAACTACCGGAATGCTGTGGTTTGGTCAGACTGCCACATTTTAAGGGAATCACTAAAACAGTGGAGTCTGTCCAGATAAAGGGAAGCACAAAGACAACAGATCTGAAGATTATATCCAGTGTTAAATGGCTCATGAAACTGGAGATGTTCTACAGGGAGAGGACGAAGTCTTGACAGTGGCACTGGGAGGAGAGAAGGCGTGTGCACACATATGTGGCATGTGCTAGGTCATGGTCCAATTTAACTAACGAGTTTGAGGAGGGATTTGTTTCACATCTTATGTATGCTCTTTGACATTTCACTAAACTCCTAGACAAACATTAAAAATAACTAAAGACAAGTATTTACTTTTCTTTGAGCAAGTTCGATGGTGGCAGGAAAAAGTTCAATACTAGTAGACTGTTAACTTCATTAAGTGGCCACAATCAAAAAATATACTGGAGGGGTGCCTGGGTGGCTCAGTGGGTTAAGCCTCTGCCTTTGGCTCAGGTCATGATCTCAGGGTCCTGGGATGGAGGCCTACTTAGGCTCTCTGCTCAGCAGGAAGCCTGCTTCCTCCTCTCCCTCTGCCTGCCTCTCTGCCTACTTGTGATCTGTCAAATAAATAAATAAAATCTTAAAAAAAACATATATATATATATCTAGCATATATATATATATATATATATATATATATATATATATACACATACATGCACACCACGTTCCACAGATGAGCCTAACATCATAAATTCTACTCTATTTAATAACAAGAGTTTGCCTTCTGGGGACATACAAAAGCCCTCTCTAGAGCTCTCAATTCTAATGTGACCTATAGGACCCCTGCTCCTCCAAAGCTCACTTGCTTCACTGGGCCTCAGCCTGTTGCTCTGCTGTAAGATGTCTCTTCTAAGCCCAATGCAAGGTGGCATAGATGGCCAAGATTAGAGGCCACAATGGTGTCTCCTGCAAGCAGGCAGGGAGAGCTCAGACAACACGAGATTCTCTGTGACAGCTGGGAAGCCCACGGCGCAGGGGTGGGGGGTGATGGCTACACAGGACACTCAGGGGCAAGACCTGAATGGTAGCCACCACCACCCCTGAGAAGGAGCAGCAGCTGGCAGAAAGCACTGGAAGCCAGGAAAGTGTAATCTGCCATCCTGCCATGCACTCAGGGGTTAGCATCTGTAAAGGTCGGTGTGACCTCTCCCATCTGCTGCTGCTCTGGACATCCCACTGCAGCCATGATACCACACAGCAATGTGAGCCTCTCCCACAACATACTTTGGCTTTGTCGGCTTGTTTTTTCAGTTCCGCCATCTCCTGCATCAAGTCGCTGTTCTCCTCCTGCGCGGCCTTCAGCCTCTCCTCTGTGTCAGACAGCAACTTCTGCAGGCTCTGAAGGACGGCTTCATGCTTCACCTTCGCCTCACAACTGGCTTCCTCGAACCTGGCCTTCAGATCCTGGCACTGGTTGTGGCTCACTTCCATCTTCTTTTCCTGCAGAAACCCCGAGTGAGTCACCGAGACACATCCACACTGCCCTCACCTTCCTTGCCAGCACTCAGTCTCATACTCTCTCTCCTTACCAGGTCCAACAACTTCCTGAGCAGCTCACTCTTTTCCTCCTCGTGCTTTCTGGCTGCTTCCTGCTGGCTCTGTTCCGCTTGGAGAGTTACCTCCCCAATACTCTTCTGCAGAAAGCTTGCATTTTCATTAGCCTTTGTAAGTTCTAGCTGTAATTCTTCTACATTTCTAGAATAAGGTTCAACATGAGGTGTCAGAGTTTTCAGAAGACTGCTTTAAATTCCAGTTATACTTCGAAAGATACCATTCATAACTGTATTAATAAGTTATGAGTAATTAATAACATCTGAAATAAACAAAAAAATGGCCTGACTTGCCCTAAAGACTAATTTTAACAATTGAGACAGTTATAACTACATTATTTAGAGTGACAATTACTGTAATTGCAAAGGCTTGTTATTTTATGCGAATAGATCAGTAAGGAAAAATGAATGAAAAGTAGACATAAATGAGGAATTATTTCTTAAGTTTCAAAAATTTTAGCAGACGAGATTATCCAAAACTCATTCTAGGGCCCCTTGAGAACACAATATACAAAATGACAAGTAGTGACTTGAAGATCTAGCCTCTAGATACCAATGTGGTTCAACAGGATGTATAGAAGATGTGGGACACAAACCTAGAGAGCAGGCTCTCAGAGGACTCTGAGAACAGAGGAGAGAAACTTGGATGGTCCCTCTGGGCCTCACACCTGTCTGACACCCGTAGAGCTGGAGCTCTCCTGGGCCACAAGCACCTGTGCAGCCCACCCCCACCCCCCCAGCAAGTCTGACCACAGGTGGCCAGCCAAAGCCCCAGTGCCTACCCCCACCTACCACCACGCTGAACCTAACTGCCAACCAGTCTTACTTTCAGAATCATGGGTCTCAAGGCCCTAAAACATCCTCTCAAAGTTTTTGCCTTACAAAAGAAAACATTTGATTTTTATCTGGCAGCTATTAAAAGAAAAGAAAGCTCAAAGTAACAATAGCCTCAGAATAAAGACAGGAGGGTGGAGACAATGAAAGCGGCATCTTGGAGGGCCTACCAGGTAGGGCTGATGACCAGCCAGGACTCTGGGACTGGCTCGCCCAGAAACTGCAGGCAAGTCACTTCACCTCATGAAGCCTCAGTTCCTCTCTCCTCAAGATGGGAACAAGAAAAATCTCTCAGGATTACTATGCGAATCAGAAAACCCACTCCACTAAGGCTGTCCACAGAGCCCAGGGCACACACCTACCCAGCCTCTAGTACAGGTTACCCTTCATTACACTGTAACAGCCTAAAAATATTGTTAGCTGCCTGTGGAAGACGCTTCTGCCCCTGGTAAACCACTGCCTCTCCTTTACACGCCACTCCAATACCGTACTGCTTTAGAAGGCTCTGTAGTGGATTTAAGGGTACGCTCACATAGTAAGAAAAAAGGAAGATTGACAGGAAACTTTAAAACAGAACAATCCTGAATTTTGGCTCCCCTCTCTCCTAGAACACACTTCAGAGGTAAACCTTAATCAGGCGGCCTTATAACCATTCATACGTACCTTTCTTTCAGACGTAACTCGTCATTCATTTTTGTCAGCTGAGAAGAATTATCTCCAGACATTTTCATTATTTCTGCAATGTCGTTCTCCAACTTTTCCTTTGCCTTTATCAACTGCTGTTCTCTTTCACCTCTCTCTCTAAATTTTGCCTCCATATCTAAATACATATAGGAAAAAATATCACCGTGGTGTGTATAGTCAACAACTGTTTATTGACTGCATCCTACATGCCAAGGTTTGCTCTGGGAATATTTGTATACAGCAATCCCTGCCCTCATGAAAATCACATCCTAGCCAAGACAGTGGACATGAAACAAGATAAAAAACAAATAAACAAACATAAACATTATGAAAATAGTGTTAATTGTTAAGAGGGGAAAAAAATACAAGCAGAGAAAAAAAAAAACCAAGAAAGAGCTGGGGAGGCTAAAATCTTAGGCAGGACTTCTCTGGATGGTGACATTTAAGCAAAGACCTGAAGCAACTTAGGGAAAGAAGTGCAAAGGCCCTGAGGCACCAAAATGCTTGACTTGCAAGTATTATCAACAAAGCCAAAATGGTTGGAGTAGAATGAACAAAGGGAAGGGTAGTACGAGAGGCCACCAGAGAGGTAATAGGGCTTGACATTGATTGGTAAGGACTACAGTTTTTACTGTGAATGAGATGGGAGTCTTTGGATGATCTCAAGCAGAAAAGTGACATGACCTGATTTAGTGGAAGGACGGCTCTGGCTGCTGTGCCGCAAACGGGACCGAAGGAGAGGACGGCAAAAACAGGCGGAGCAGGTGGTCAGCTGTTACAGCAGCTCAAGGGAAAGATGATGGTGGGCTTGAAGCAAGGACAGTGGGAGGAGTGGTGATGTGCGGTGGATTCTGACTTGTTTGAAAACAGGGCAGAGAGGATTTGCAGAGGGTACAGATCTTAAGCAACTATTTTATCGCATTACACCACACTAATGAGAGAAGAAGTGATCCCTGAATAGATGCTCTTGTAACATACTAGAGCTATCTCAAATCCTAGGAAACCTACCATAGTCAGTGCTGCGTAAACAGAGACATCTTACCTGTTAAGTTTTCTCTCAACTTCTCCAATTCAGTAGACAGTGCGTTAAACTGTTCCTCCTTTTGGTGTAATTTATTTATGGTTTCTATTGAGGATGGAGTTAAAGGTTTAATATACTTCATACTTCATAAGTCATCTAGACGTTGTCAGTCTTAAAACCAAATCAAATCACATGCTTGGGATTTGAGAGGCTAGAAATACTAAGAAGTCCCACCGCAACATCCAACCACCATGTAATGAGCCAAACAAGGAGCGTCTCTTTTCACCTCCCCACATCTGTGGATTAGGCGGCACCAGGCATCCCTTCCCAGGCCCCTCTCTCCTATTTCCAGCTAAAACTCAATAGAGCTATCAATGACTAAAGATTAAGTAAGATAAGACTCCTCCCAAGTATACTTAATTTTTACATGGAACAAGTTTTCAGTCACAAGAAGAAAGAAGTTACTGGGCGTCTGAGGCTTCAGGAAGCCAATGCAATCTGGCATTACTGTACGCTGTGGAAGCTTCCAGAAGCATGATATCAAACTACGAGGCCTCTATTCCCTATAATCCAGAGGCCAGCTCCAGCTTGGGAACCTGACATTCTCTGAAGGCATATTTAGTAAGACATACCTTGCATGCTTCTCTGAACAGAGACTGCCTCCTCTGAAGCATCAGCAAACTTTTCCCTCTAAAATTAAGAATGGGATATTCAGAATAGAAAAATTTCAAATTATAGAAATAAAACATTTTGGGTAGTAATAACTACAACGCTATCTACTTCTGGTGAGCGATTTTGCGTCATTGAAATTTACACTTAAAATGTGTAGACACCAAGTACTACCATATGCATACTGCATGTGCACGTGACACAGGGGAACAGGGTTTACACCTATGTCCTTGCCTGAGCATGTGTGCAAACGTGTACACACGTGTGAACGTGCACATGTACGGGCTTGTGTATACACGTGGTACATGCGGGTGCCTTTTTTCATGCTGCCATCCTCAAGGAGCAAACTTCTCTTCAGAAATCTGCCCGAGGGGGACCTGGGTGGCTCAGTTGGTTAAGCGATGGCCTTCGGCTCAGGTCATGATCCTGGAGTCCCAGGATCGAGCCTCGCATCGCAGGAAGCCTACTTCTCCCTCTCTTATTCCCCCTGCTTGTGTTCCCTCTCTAGCTGTGTTTCTCTCTGTCAAATAAATAAATAAAATCTTAAAAAAAAAAAAATCTGCCCGAGACAGTGTTCAGAACTCTGCAATGTTTTCCTATCTGATAGTAATCGCACCCTAATATCTTGAAACTACTATCAACTATGTCTTAAACCAAAAAAACTCATCGCTCACCTACTCTTTTCTAAACATGACAGATTAAAAAATAACAAAAATTAACTATGAGCTAGATACACCAAGAAAATTTTTCAGTGAGTATTTCTAACTTATTAGGATTATGAATAAAACAGGCCACACAGGTCCACCAAAGCCCAAAGCTTGTCCCCCTCTACTCTTCCCAAAGCCAGACTTAGGTGGCAAATCTTCTCTTCAGAGTACACAGAGATGTATGCTGACTTACAAGAAAAGTAAAGCATCCTCAAAGTCTGGGGAGCGGGGGATGAGGCCAGAGAAAGAGTATGGAACTCAAAACACATTTTTTAAAGAACATCATATTAGAAAATCATGATTCCCAGGCCAACTTGTTCTCAAAATGTAGTTAAAATACTGTGTGTCAAAATTGCCCAATAGAAGCATCCACCATGATGTGAAATAGTCTATCCTGTGCTGGTCAATATGGTAACCACCAGCCAAATGAGGCTATGAAGCACTTACAATGTGGCTAGGACAACTGAAGAACTGAATTTTAAATTTTATTTAATTTTAATTCATTTAAATTTATATAGTCATATGACAGTAGCTACAACAGTGAACAGTGCAACTACATATTTGATATCTGAAAAAGTAGAACTTAGTAATACTGGCATTAAAAAAAAAAAAGCAAACTCTCATTCACCTCTGGTACTAGCACAGAAGTGTATTAAGCAGGGAAGAAATGGTATATGGAGGATCTACGACAAGTGTCCCTTCCTAACTCATGTTTCTCCATCAGCATATGACTCCTTTCCCCGTGCTGGGTGCTTATGGCTGTCAGCCTTCATTAAGTTCAGTTTTTGATGCAGGAAGAAGAGAGGACAGTTGAGAAAAGGTAAGGAAAAAACGTCTTACAACTTGTGATGAAGGCAAGAGGATAGATGCGAAAAGAAACGTAATTTGCTAAGGTGGATTATAGTGAGTTGAAAGAAATGATTCTTGGGCGTGGTTGGCTTAGACAGCACTGTGCAGTGCTAACAGGGGGTGCCAATGGCCCAGCACAGCTCTCTCCGGCGTGCTATCACAAGGAGGCAGAAGACACAGCCTAAACTTCATTATAAACGAAACCCTAATGTGCTGGGTGTATAACCCGGAAGGTCCCTGTGTTTAGCAAAACTAACCAGTCAATCATATGCCAAAGAAGTGCATTTACCAGAGGCAAAGGACAGATTTAGGAAAAGTGAAAGAAACAGTTAACACCTACCTTTATTGCTTGTTTGGGTTTGATCCCATTTCCCTTCAAGGTGCTTATCAGCCAATGACTAATACACTCAATTTAAATGAATACTTTGAAAGAGAAAGGGAAAGAAGTCCAACACTTTTTTTTTTTTATGGAGATTTTTGTTTTTTAAACCAGGAACCTTATTCAAATGGCCAGAAACCCCGAGAGTCATTCCCAAGAGGTACTTACCAAAATCTGAAGTTCTTTTTCCAAAGCCTCTTTCACTCGACTGACTTCACTCAAGTTTTCCTGAAGGTTATTAAGTGTTAGCTCTTTCCCTTGAAGCTCTCTGGTAACGCTACTAGCCTACCGTACACAGTCACACGGTGCAGACGCAAACCAACACAAGGAAACAAAAAAGAATGAATGAGAAACAAAAAATAAAACAAATATAAAAAACATATGAGAAACAAACACAACCAAATTAAACTGAAAGGAATAAAGGCATGGGTTAAAAAACAAAACAAAAACAAAACACAAAAACACTGCTGTTTTTCTTTCTTTTGCTGTTGCTGTTAATGCTAAGAAGCCAATGACTTCCCACAGTCAGTTCTGGATAGTAAGACCTAATGACTATTTAAAATAGTCAAAAGGAGTATATTTCTATACCAAAATTTGGATTATCAGCATGACCTAAAGCAGAAAGTGCAGATGCTTACATTCTAAATGGGTAAGTTAAGCAATTTCATTTTCTGGACTTTAAAGGCCATCAAGCAGGAAGAATGGAGACATGTGGCCTGTGTTATTTCCTCTATGTTTGTATGCGCTTAAAATAGTTCAACATTAAGAAAAATAAAAATTCTAAGATGCACTTGTGACAACAGTAATCAGAAACTGGTTTTCATCAGATCTTGATGTAAAAAAAGCTGACCAATCCTTAGCTACATAGTCTCTTCTAATTAATTTTTGTGACTTGATTGGTATTTCGGGCCCAAGTGAAGAGATTTGAGAAAAGCTTCTTATAATTAGCTTGTCATCTTCAACTAAGGTTACTTAGCGATTTTTGAGTCTATCCTCCCATCTCCCCCGTCTAACCTTACAACCCTTTGCCAAGGCAGCAGTTTCTCCCATAAAAAGCTCAGAACGTTCTGCATGAGCACCAGCACTCTCACTAGTGGTGGAAGGACTGGGACCATTCATTCCTCAAACAGTCCTTAAAGATGAAGATAACATTTGACAAGGGTAATTAGACAGGGATGTAGCTGGCAAAGGTTTCTTGCAATTTCCTATGCCTCGACCAAAAGCATACTTGTCTGCCTTTCCTCAAAAAGGCAGGAAATAGGAGGGATTCTCAGTGCGGCACAGGAAAAGCTCTTAAGCGGTGATGCAAAGGGCTCCAGGCTCATAACCTTACTCTGCTGTACTATTTATCACAGCACATTACTTTACCACAGTCAGTGGCACTCAGCACCCAAAGTGTGTGACTGTATACAAGATGGATAGGACAATGGTGTAGATGGCAAAGGAGGAGGAGATAATCATATAAGCTTCTTTCTTGTCTGCTCCTTCATTTACCTTAATACCATCATCTGAGGGAGTTCTCTACATTAAAAGAGATTACAAGGGCACGTGGGCAGCTCAGTCGGTTGAGCATCCGACACTTGATTTTGGCTCGGGTCATGATCTTGGGGCTGTGGGATCGAGCCCCATGTCAGGCTCCGTGCTCAGCGGGGAGGCTACTTGAGATTCTCTCTCTCTCCCTCTGCCCATCCTCCTGCACATGTGCGCTCTCTCTCAAATAAATAAATCTTTAAAAAGAAATTACAGACTACGGATCAAGCTTAAACAGATCACAGAGCATGTCCCAGAGACAAAGTCATAAAGTACTCAGATACTAGGAAACCAAAATAAATTAACCTCGTTGAGCCATTATTTTCTCTAATCTCCTCAAATGAAACCACACTCCGGATACTCAGAGGTCACTGTACACAAGTGGGAAATCTGCTAGCAATAGGCAATGTGCTCTAAGCAAATCAGGAATTTGGAAGATGAATGAGCTCCACTCAAGAGGGACACAGTGCAAAGTGAGACTGACAAACAGAAAATAAAAGGATGGGTGATGCCAATACAAACCTTGCCACTTTCAGTATTTTTTTCAATCTCTAAAGTTTTAATCTGTTTCTCAGCTGCCTCAAGCTGCTGTCTAAGTTTCTCGATTTCCGATTTACCTTCGGAACTGGCTTTCCGAAGTGCATCAAGATCCAAGAGCTTTTCTTCAGTAGCCTTGAGCTGTGCTGTAAAATTATCAATAACTTTGGTTTGTTCACTGCATTTGGCTTGTAGTACCTCTAGCTCCTTTACCTTTATTTCGGCTTCCTGCAATTTGTTTAAGGTGTCCTCCATTTCTACGAGATGCTGGTCTTCCGCCTTATCCAGCTTCGCCTTGAGGGCTTCTAGGCTGCTGTCCTTCTCTGTGATGACCGCCATCAGCTTACCTCTGAGGGCTTCTAGCTCTTTAGTATGAGCAGACCTTTCAGAGTCTTGTTTGTTCTGCAGATTTTCTATTTCGCGCTGGTAATCTAGTCTCATCTTCTCTATTTGTGTTTTTAACTCGGCAAATTCTGCTGTCTCCGTCCCGACCCCCTTGCTGAAGGACACCTTCAGCTCCTCCATCGCCTGCTGGTGAGACGCGATGGCCGTCTCCAGCTTGGACTTCCACAGGGCTATCACATCGGAGTTCTCCTTGTTGGCATGATCAAGCTTGCTTTTCAATGACTCGTTCTCTTTGGAAAGCTTCTCTGTGGCAGCCTGAAGAGCCTTTATCTCCTTCTGATGTGTTTCATTACGAGCTCCAAACTGCTCCTTCAGAGAAGTGATTTCTCTCTGGTGGTCAGCATGGGCAGCTTCTAACTTTTCTTGCAAAGAGCTTATCTCTTGCAAAAAGGAGAGTGACATGTCAACATCCCCAGCAGGCTTATGGGACTCTAGCCTCCTCCGCAGTTCAGCTACCTCCTGTGCTCTCAACGCTAGGTCTCTCTCTAGTTCCATTATACGGGACTTTTCCGACACTGTAGCCACCTAGTAACCGCAGTCCAAAGAAAAACAATGATGTAAATAACCAGCCACTGATTATTTTCTTTAACCTTGAAGATCTTTAGTAACTCCCCCACCTCAGGCAGCCATCGAGCTACTGCGAACCCCGGCAGGCTGCCCCACCTCCAACTGCCATCATGGAGGAAGCCCAATTCTGAGAACCTCAAAGTCATCATCTTTGGCCAACTTCCACCATCCTGAGATGCTCAAGGAATCGAAAACTAACATGCAATTTAACTTATTCTAGAATTATTTGTTTTTCCTCTAAAGAAGCTTAGAGAAGTACCCATCAACTGATGGTAAGTTAGCAGAAAGACCAGCTTTCAAAGTTCTCATGTATGTCCAGCTCAGGGAAGACAGAAGCCTCCTCATTTTACCTGGTTTTTCCCCTCCTCTGCTTCACCTGACATATGTAAATGTTCACTTATCTAATGCAGGTAACTTCAAAGAACTATGCTATCTGGTATAGTAGCACACATGGCCACCGAGCACCAGAAATGTGACGGGTGCTGTAAGGCTAACAGAGACAGATTTTGAAGACTCAGGGGGCAAAAAGAATATAAAATCTTGTCATTAATTTTTATACTGATTACATGATGAAATGATGTTATTTTGGATAAACTGGCTTAAATCAAATATATGATCAATTTCACCTGTTTCTCTTCATCTACTAAAAAAGTATACTAATGTGGGTGGCAGAGAATTTTCAATCATGTATTTGTGGTTGGTATTCTACTTCTGTGGCCTATCACTGGTATAAAAGGTACAAAATTACCTATCAAATGTTTCAGTGAATCAGGTGTAGAATAAAAGCTTTAGCTGGATAATGAAGAAATCATTTACTAACCTTTTTTTTTTTTAAGAAAGATAAAATAAGAACAATTACTTACCTGCAACTATATATATATGGATCTTTAAAGAGTCCCCCCCTTTTAGATGTTATAATTCTATTGGCATTCTAATGTACATATCTTGTGCCCCTAACCCAGTGGTTCCCAGACGTTAGCACGCACATCTCCTGGGATGCAGATCTAAAAGGCAGGGTCCCGGTTACTCCCACATGTTTTGAATCTACTTGGGCTCTGGGACAGCACCCAGGAATCTGCCTTTTTTGAACATCCCAGGACTAGGAAAAACACTTTCTTAACCTGTGTCCTTCTGGTCTTAAGAAATGATTTCCCTCTGATACCTGTAAGCCAGTCAGTGTAGGGCACAAAATATGTGGGAATTGATCACTTCAGGCATAGACATGAATTACTGGACTAACCTGGGAAAGAGAAGGGAACATGAATGACTTAAAAACAAATTTCAAGGATCAAAACTCCTCCAGGTTGAAGGCTCCTCTCCCTCACTGCCTTCACTGGGACGAAAAGTGATGGATGTATTTCCTTTGCTTCCTCCATCCACCTATGGGCTGTGATATGGACGCACACTAACATGTCCACAGAAGGCCAGGAAAATAAAGCAATCGGGTCTCCGAAACGGCCCGAGGAAATCACTAACTGCTTCAGAGCCAACTACAGGGCACTTCGTGGCTACAGATGCTCCAGGTTAAAGATATTTATTTACATACTTTTTTCTGGGGCAGGGGGTGGGGTGTCCAAGAGTCTGGTGCCACAGAATAAGGTAGACTACATTAATAAACCCTAATGTTACAAGGTCTGGAATCTAAATAAATCTAACAGGAGGAGAGTTCTTTATCAGTCAAGTAAAAAATAACTGAAAAAAGAACAGCGTGATTACACTGCAGCATTTCCATAGCTCTTCGGGTTTTTTTGTTTTACTTCCCAAAGTCTGCCTTCGAGCAAAGCTATGTGTCTGCCTCTCCCACCAGGATGAGGCCATAAAAGTCAGGTATCATTTCCCATTCCGGCCACTTACTCTGCGGCAGCAAACTGCTCATAAGCTGGACTTACTGACTAGGAGGAAATCTAAAGCACTCCCTAAAAGGAAGGTAGGAAGGTAGGTGATAGGAAACTCAAGAGGCTCAGTGGCTGGCTTCACACTTGGCCAAGCAAAAGTGCAATCAAACAAAAGGCATGACTTCTTACAGAAAGAAAACAGCTTGAATCTGGAACAGCTGGATAAACCAGGCTGTAAATGGTGCCTTCTTATCCACGGGGGGGGGCATCCATCCAAGTTGTTTTCTGACAAAGGTATGTGAGGGGAGTTCACAGGCCAAAAAAAAAAATGTGGAGATCTACATAGATACAGATACCGCTGTGTGTACTTCCTGCTTCGACAGCCATTCCCACTGAAGGAGCCCAATCTCATCCTCGGTCCCTTACATCTCCCAGATCAAGTCTTTGGCTCTCAGGTAATGAAGAAACATCAACAAACTACCAGGGTTTTTTCATCACCAAATACACAGGAGATACCTTCACTTTTGAGGCCAACTGAGAACATTTTCTCTCTTCTTAAAAAATAAAAGTTTATGATTTCGAGAAGAAAAATTACTCAATTATCTACATTTTTAGATCAGTCAATGATTTCTCAACAAAAGAAATTTCTACAAATACTAGTAACTCAAAAGAAAAAAAAAATCAGGATACCAAGTAATTAAATTGCTGAGTAATTAAAAAAAAATTTATAGTTAAGGATCTGGGCAATTTAGCCATTGACAGTCAAATTTGTGATTTAAAAGGTATCTATACATACATGTCCTCTTTTTTGTAAATGACTCAGGTTATTTATTGAATTTTCCAGCACAAAACTACCTCCGTAACAGACTCCATCCTGTGGGGGTCAAGAGCACGGACTCCGGGGCCAGGGGTTCCAGATACAAATCCTGGCTCCACTATTCCTATCAGCTGTGTAAGCTTGGGCAAACTATTTAATCTCTTGATCCTTCAGCATCCTCATCTGAAAAATGGGGGCAATGCCACCACGTCCCTCGGGGACGAGGTGAGACGCAGTATATGAATACTGGTGCAGCGCTCAGAACAGTGCCCGGCACCGAGGCAGCACTCCACAGGGGCTGTAATACATCAACAAGTGAAAACCTGACTTGTGCACTGGCTCCAAGGGCCAAAGACAGTGAGCTGGAGTTGTAGGGAGCTGTTCTGTTCCCAGCACACGTCTCCCTCCTGACCGCTGAAATTTTCACCTACTGGTGACAAAAAGGAGGAAAATGCAAAGACAGATCAGGTATCAAGAAAAAAAAGGTTACTGGGATGAAAGTCCTTAACTCTCATTGAAAAGAGCCAGTGTTTCGATTCCCCCAACAGGTGAGGGAAGAAGGCAGGAAAAGAGAGGTAAAGTAAAACAGCAATAATAAAAAATTCTTCAGAAAACCCTGTCACTGGGAATGTGAGAACAAGAGGACAATTGACTGCTTGTGGCAAACTGGAGAAACGTACTTTGAGGTATTGATACAAAGAGCTTCAAATGTGGCTGTGGACGTCCATGCAGTCTACATACAGTTGGAGGGCTCCTGATCTTGATTTCGGTTGAGTTAACCAAAGGAATCAGTCTTTACCTTGGACCAAAGACTGGATATGCAACAGCCGTGCCTACCCATCAGTCTACGCTCCTGAGCACCTGAACAGCACCAAGACCAGACTCAGGTGGAACCACTGGGCCAAGGCACGTCCCCCGCGGCGTCACCATTCACATACACGGGTCTGCTTCATTAAACAGTGAAAACCATTACCCTAGTGTCTTCTAACTCCCTCTGGAGTTTGTCAGCTTTGGTCTTTTCAAAGAGCAGGCTCTGTTCAAGCTCCTTAATGCGGGCATGCTCCAGTTTGGTCTGCGTCTGTTAGTAAAAAGGAAGAGGAAGAGAACACAACAGTGCCGCCATGACACGCCAGCACAAGAGGAGAGAGAGCGGCATGCAGGCTGAGCCACCAGTACCTTCCGCCAAAGGATGAACAAAAAGGGAAATGGAGAAGGGCAGAGGATGGGCTGAGATGGGGAGGCTGGGGTGCGGATGAATGCTACCGGATGAAAGGATGAGGTGGGCAGAGGACGCAAGCTAGTCTACTGAGAAAGACAAAAGTGGAAACACATGAGGCAGGATGAGCAGTGTCAGATGCGTGCAGCCAAATATAAGTTATATTGATAAGTGAGGTTGATCAGCACAAATTAGAAACGTTAATATTCCTCTTAACTATCATTTTCCCCCTCCCCACAGCAGCTATTTGACATTACTGTGTATGTAACTGACTCGGTGACTTTCAACAAGTACATTGACCTTCAAAATGACCACTGCTATCCCTTAAATATGGCAAACACAAGCTCATAAACCTTCTAAGTGTTCCGTAAGTCCCAAGGGCAGACCCCAGTGCTATGGTGTACAATTTGATGTGAACAAACATGAAGCATTAAGCCTAATGAAGGGAATCCAGGAACTAGAGCTGAGAAAATCACACCAGTGGTCTTTGCTGAGATGAACAGAAAGGGTCTAGCATTCTGGCCACATTTCCCAGTTCTCTAGTTTCCTTCCAAGAGTGGGTTTTCCAAAAACCATGTGTCCCCAAGGAAAAAAAGGAGGGGATCCTATTTGCAAAAGGAAAATTCAGTAATAATTATGTTTGGCAGCCTCCATCTCAAAGACTCAGACCAGGAGAGAAGTTGGGAGCTGGTGAAGGGCTTCTCCATCCTAGGCTGAAGCTGTTATCAGGTGAGGCATGAAAAGTGGGTGACTCAGCACAGAGGCATGAGTCTGGACTCCATGCAAAAAGATCCGGTAAGATCCTAATAGTGTTTCAAAACTTCAAAGACTCCCCGTCATCACTTAAAGTGGAGGTAACCTGATGGAGAACCCAGAGGGCGATCTCTTTGTAACAGCAGAGTCTTAATCAATGGGAAATAATCTACATATCAGTTTGAACAGACCTCTTTCCCCACCCACTTCCCTCACTCATGGGGTTATCAGCAGACCAAGTGACAAAACCTAGGGACAGAGCTGCTCCTAGCTGCCGGCCTTGGGTCACTTACATTAATTTAAATATTTTGTGGTTCTAACTGGTCAGATGTGTGTCTGGACAAATATGGGCAGTGCAAAAAATGACAACAAACCCTAAATAAAGTAACATAAGGTACTGCAGAATGTAAGTAGAGGGTGGCTCATGTTATGTTATAAACATCGTTTACTAACCCCACGGTCCTCTAGGAATTCCAAAATATAAAAGAGGTCAGTGTGTTCGAGAACCAAGTATAAACCATTGGGGGATATTTAAAAAATGAACAAAAAAATTTTTTTTAATTTCTTCATCTGCTTCAGCTCTATATACTCAAGAAAAATAATGAGGACCCCTCTGTCCGTATGTGCCTTAGACAGAAGTTGTTCAATGTACCTGCTTTTACAAGAAAAGAACTGAATCCAGAGCTACATAATCGGGGTCACAGTCTCAAGAACTGAAATCCAAAACTAACAGCAAAAAGCAAAAGGCAATAGAACCTTTCTTCACCTCTGACACTGAGTTCAGTGTCCTCTGGGTGAAAGCTCCCTGCTTCCAGATAAAAAGCAAATATCCACTGAATGTGATCTTCTTCCCATTCCGCGACCTCCCAGGTGACTGTAATACCTCCCTGCTGGCGGGGACGCACACAAACCATCGGGGACGCGACAGCTGTCTGAGCCGTCAGCAGCAAGGGAACTAGCGGTCCACTTCCATGCCTCGGTGTGTGGTAAAAACGTTACACTGGACAGGACAACCCTCCTTTCAAAAGTATTCCTTTCTCACAGTAAGACAGAGCATCCCAAGATGGAAGTTCTGGGACAGGGACTGAGAGTGAAAGCAAAGGCTCTGCGAGAAGCGCACAAGAAAGGCAGGAGGAAGATCCCATGCAGACTGACACCGGATGCAGCGGGAGCCTGTTTTGGGAGGAGAGAAGAGACCCAGATCACTGAAGTAGCTTCACAAAAAGGAAACCTTCAGAACGGAGGCTTTTTAAAAGTCTGGCCTTAAGCTATTTCGGCCATCAGGAGGTGGTAGGGAGAAAAATCTTTGTTTTAAGTTTATTCCCTTATGGTGGTAAAGCCAAAAGTTGTGAGGTTCTTTCAACTGGGATCACAGCCACCAGGGGGCGGGAGGGGCACGCTTTGGAGGGTGTTCGGGTGAGGTCTGTGTTGGGCCTTTGATCTACATCAGAGGGGAGGAGGGAGAAGAAACACCTACATGGCTGGTAGCACAGCTACTAGAAAAATCGCACTTCAGTAATAATAAATTTAAAGTACATCGTGTCTTCACTGAAGAACACCCGTCTCTAATTTCACCAACTTGGGGAAATCCTGCAGCCACAGCACTTGGACACTTGAATTTCTTGTCACCTGCACTGGCAGGCACTACCCAGCAGGGGGAGCTCACAAAAAGGCAATCAGTCTGGCCCTCAGAATGCCCTTTTCCCTTCATGGGAATAAAATGAGACCACTTGGGAAAACTTTCCTGCACAATTATTCTAATTCCTTCACTTTACGTGTTTTATGTTTCAGTTAGCTATCCTCTCTTTTAGAATGATTCTGTTAAAAGGAGAAGACATTATGAGTTAAGCTAAGAAGGCCAGGCCCTCAGACAAAATCCTTTTTTGTAATTTCTGGCAAAATTCTTTATAAAGCAAACATTTGCTTATGAATTAAATAAATGGATTTATACAGCTTGGTCAGTACATACAATTTCTTCAGGATATAAATGTAGCTGCTCTGAAAGCCACATGCACAGAAATATTAAGGTCAATGTCTCAGGTCAGATGGTGCAGTTAGTGTTTGAGTATATCAATAAGCATTTTAATCTGTCATCAATCTGTGTTAACAAGGGAAATCTCCACACAGTTAAGTGCCCTCTTACATTCTCAGGATCTTCAGAAATCTGGCTCTTTTGCTATCAGTAAAAAAATAAAAAAAATTAAACAACAACAAAAGGAGAAATTCCACTAAAGTTTCGATTCTGTGCTAAGGGTCTCAAAACAACTCTGATAAATTTCAAGGGAGTTTACCAGCCCGCCTAGTGCTGATGGGAAGGGAAGATTTCACTTGCCTCTCCCCAGCACACCCTCAGCTGTGTCTCACATGAATCAGATGAGGATGTGAGACTTCTAATGAGATTTTGGGGTGTTTTTAAACAGATGAAAACAACACAAAAGTCAACTAAAGATATGTGACCGTATATGAAATGAGCAAAGAAGGTAACTATTGAGTTATGAACAACCCACTAAATTCTGGGCCTTATAAAACTAGAACTCGGAGAATGTCTTCCTTACTCATTGTTGACTATAAAGACAATTTCCAAAGGAATTCCTATATGGAAGGGCCCCTGGAATGGAATCATTGTGTGGATCACCAACAGGCCCTGAACTTGTAATAGAAGCAAAAAATGGATACTGTGGGAACTACACAGGGAAGTGCAAGTTTTACTAAAATATTACAAAGTACCAAAAATCTGCAAAATTTGAACAATTTCATAATTCATATTTGTCATATATCTAGCAGTGGTTTAAAAAGGCATCAAAATCATGTAAATCTGCCTCTAATTAAAAAACTGATATAAATAATTGTCTAAAGAGAAACCTGATGCTAAAGGAAATTTCTGTGAATGTAAAATACGCCACAGAAGTTAAAGAAGCTGGAATAGAAATTGCTTGTTTTTCTTCAGGTAATTACTTTTTAAAAAGTCAATTACTAGAACACATATTTATTCCTTTTACACGGCTATAAAAAATTAATCCTGTTCAATTGAAAAGCAAAGCTAAGAGAAAGCACAAAACTTTTTGGGGGACTATTATGATGAAGTTAAAAATGCTCTTTACAATGCCATTTCTGATTCATCAGAGGAACATCTACAGTCTCACTTGGACACATCGCCAGATTTATGACTTGATTAACTCCAATTCAAGGTTATGAATTTTGAGGTGCAGGAAAATAGTAGTAAAAATCTGGACGCCTAGGTGGCTCAGTGGGTTAAAGCCTCTGCCTTTGGCTTGGGTCATGATCTCAGGGTCCTGGGATCGAGGCCCACATCCAGCTCTCTGCTCAGCAGGGAGCCTGCTTCCTCCTCTCTCTCTGCCTGCCTGCCTAATTGTGATCTCTCTGTCAAATAAATAAATAAAATCTTTAAAAAAAAAAAAAAGTACTAAAAATCTGACTGGGTCACTGGAGTAAGGACAGCACGGTCCCAGGCCCAAGGACTAGTAGCCACGCCCACAGCCCGGCCCCGCCCACGGCTCGGCCCCGCCCGAGTTCCTTTAGCAGCCGGTTCTGGCACAAGGAGCTCATCTGCGTTTGTAAATACCAGTGCCCAGAAAAGCTGCAGAGAGCTGGAGGGGTTTTACCTCAAGATCGCCTTTCGTGATGGATTCTTCCTCAACCCGGAACTGAAGGTCCTCCACCTTCCTGGGGAACAAAATCAAAATAGAGCACTTAAGTAACCAAGGAATGCGCACCTGCCTTACAAAAAAAAAAAAAAGATCTATAATCAATACCCTGGTGACCGTAACAGATGATGGTGGAAGAAAATAAAGAAATGCATTTTTAGGCATCTGGCTTAGAAATCTAAGGGCTCTATTCGATCTAGCAAACTTCAGTGTCTTAGCGAGGTACTGACTCCAGGAGGCATGAAGTAAGAGTTAAAACCACCTGGTTTCCCTTGGTCACAATCCACAGAATGAATCTAATCCAGACAAGACCAGCCTAAAGGGAAAAGATTTGATTACCACAGCAACAGGTTCTGAGACTTCAAATCTGTAATTTCTACTTTCCAATTACAGAACATAGGGGAAAATGGCACAGAAAACCAATCTCTCCTTATATCACTCCACATCAGATATGTTAGGGTAAGGCTAGAGGGCTACCCATGTAGAAAGCCCCAGGAAAATACTAGTACCTGCTCTAAGCCTGGGAGAAGAAGGCTATGAACAATTGGAGTAACTTTTTTTTTCTTCACATTTTAAAAATCTCTGATTTGGGTGTGGGTTTCCATCAATGCTGTTACCAAGGCAATGAAATAGGATATCCTGAAGATTTACAAAATTCAGATTAACATCCATGTTATAAATCTTCACAAATTTGAATGTAAGGAAGATAAGGGGGCAAAATTCATAACCTGTCTGCAAAAACCAAAACTGTCAAACTCACTAGTATTTCTGGCAAGGTTAAGAAAAATTTTATTCTGTGAAATCAAATATAATCGTTAATAATTTACAGCCCTTGAGCTCATCGGAGGGCTGGGAGAACATCTCTCCTGCCCAGTGGTCAGCAGACCAAGAGCTGGCTTCGGAGCCAAAGCAAATGGTCCTGGTGCCCTGGCATCCAGAAGGGCCTAGCAAAGGCCTGTTACCATCTCTCATTTACTGGTACCCATTTTTAAGATGTGAAAAGAATTTCCTGTGTCGGTGTTTGTCTTTCTAGTGAGAAAATCATCTCCTTGGTAAGAGACTGTATTCTATCTCTGCTATATTCCTTAGGGCAGCAGCACGCCTCTAACCGTCCTGAACTCACAGACCAGACAGCTAGTGAATTAAGTTGCTGCCATCAGAAAGGACAGAAGATGGCATCAAATTCAAGAGAGGACAAATGTCCCACTACCCAGAAGTGTCCCAATGGTTTCCATGCAGACACCTTTTTCAGAGATCATGTCGGTTCACAGCCTCAAGAAACCCCTAAGAACCAAACTTGCTTTCTGTCTCACACAATTTACATGGATTCCATCCTGACCTGGATAATGCTCTCACATCATCTCTAATAGCCCACCTGGGAGTTTTGTTTTCCTGGTAAGGTACTGAGTTTCTCAACAGCAGGGATCGTGCATCTCTCACCAGTGGTACAGCTTTACTAGATCCTCGGAAGGTGTTTCACAAACACTAGGTAACTTGGACCCACAATGTCCTCCCACCAAAAACGGTTCCAGGTGGAAGCAGGGTTTGAATTAATCTCATAACACTGAGGTCAGCCACAAGAGAATGCCTGGCCCATGGCAGGAGCTCAATAAATAGCTGTTAAACGAAGCAGGGCATGTCTAGATAATTCCAAACTTCTCAAAAAAAAAAGAAAAGTGAAATCCAAGAGAACCCTCCTCATGCAGTGTGAAGAGTTTCACTGGATACACAGTCATTCCTTTGGTCCTAAGGGCTGGCACCTTAATAAGAACATTTTCCTAAGGTTGTCTAAAAGGAAAAGGCCACAGTTGCAGCAAGGAACAGTCTGAGGTCACCTTTTCTCCTCTTCAAGTTGGTTGAGAAGCTCCACCTTCTCCCTGTCAGCAGCCTCCACCATTGTTCGCAGCTGGTCCATCTTGGCCTCCAGTTCCAGGACATGCTGGGGAAGGCAAGGGCATCAGTGAGTGGCCTCTCTCTGATGCAGACGCAGGCCCAGGGACGCCTCCAGAGAGCTACAGCTAAGTGGTACCATTGTGGATTGGCATGACTCTAAAACCTTTTCACACTGAAATGCTTTCTACGATCTTTAATAGGTTACTTCTCGGCTGCATTCCTGGAAACTAGATGATGAAAAACCACACCATTAAGCGATAGAGGCAATGTTAAAACAACGCTCATCTTTTTTGAAGCTGCAATGCATACAAAGGATAATCTGCAAAACAGGAGGTGCCATCGTTGGTGAGGTCCTCGTAAACAAGCTCCCCTGACACAGGCCAAAAGACCTGGATGTAAAGACCGAAAGACTAAGGTCGCCTCAAGAAGAACAAAACCTCATCTTTATATCGCTACAGAATGGTACCCCAGGTCACAGCTTCAAACAAGCCAGCAAAGACATTTCTGGTCATTTCCTGTGCTCCCAAGACTAGTTCCCCGGCTCCAAGCACCGGGTTTGCTGCTCAGCCTTCTCCCTCCACTGAGAAAGCACCACCAGCTCCACAGGATCAGCTTAGAACCCATCACCATCTCTGAAACAAGGTCAGCACGAGACTTCACCTGGTCGTGTCCGTCCCGGGCCAGGGCTAGCTCCTGCTCTATTTCCCCCACGTGGCTCGTGGCCTTGGCCACCTCCGCCCTCTCTAGATCCCGTTCAGCCAGCAGCTGCTCAATGTGCTGCTGCTTCTCCTTCAGGGCCTCCTGGAGGGCAGTGGTACCGGAGATCTTCCTGGCGTAACGGGAGGAGGTTTCAGTCAACTGCAAAGGAAAGTTAAAGAAGTGAAGGGCGATGATGCTTTCGGGGATGCAAGGAGGGCGTGAGGCATGCAGGCAGGCGTCTCCTCAGCAAAGCAAAGGTGCTGCCCTAGCTCCCAAGCTTGCCAATTATTAGGAAAAGCTTTTCATCAAGGAAACAAGACAGATGTGCCTCCTGACTGTGAATATCACAAACAACACATCAATGTAAGAAGTCATGGAACAATCAGAAAGATGTTCAGAAGGAGAATAAGCAGCTCAAATCAAAGGTACCCTGAGCTCAGCTGACAGGGCCTTGTTGGAATCTAGAAAAATTCCACAGAACCCATTTAACAAGTTTCTCTAAACTTCACTGTCATCCAAGCTTCATTAATAGGTATCTTCTTCTTACGACATTTTTGGTCAGTCTTTTGATCCTCAGACATGAGGTTTGAGATTTTTTTTCACATTTTGAAGCTTCTAACTACCATTAGGTAACCAAGTGGTCACCCTTGGAGTCACAAACCTTCCTTGTGTCGATTAAACAGTTGGATTCTGTCAGGATTTTCTTCATCTTCCTTTCAAAGGGAAAGGCACAGATAAAAAAGAATGAAATCTTGCCATTTGCAACGATGTGGATGGACTAGCGTATATTATGCTAAGGGAAATAAGTCCGTCAAAGACAAATACCGTAAGATTGCACTCATATGTGTAATTTAAGGAACAAAACAAACGAGCAAAAGGAGGAAAAAGAGAGAAAGACAAACCAAGAAACAGACTCTTAACTGCAGAGAACACACTGATGGTCACCAGAGGGCAGAGGGTGGGGGTACGGGGGGGTGGGGGGGACTCGGTGATGGGGATTAGGAGGACACTTGTCGGGAGGAGCACCAAGTGGTGTACCGAAGCTTGATCACTGTCCTGTACAACTGACACTAATCTAACACTGTACATTAACTGGAATTTAAATAAAAACTTAAAAAAAAAAAAAAAGAAAAGAAAAGGAGATCTCACCCAGGAATCCAGAACTTGAGGACCTGAATCCCAATCACCAGAGAGATTTATAAAGATCAGATTAAGAGGGAAACTCTATCTGCTTTCAGAAGTGTGTGTGGGAAAGGGAAAGAAGACATGCAGAGGGAGGAAAAAGAGGGAAAGAATCCCTCTTTTTGTGGAGAGGGAGGAAGAGGGGTGGGGGAGGAGGGAGAAAAAGGGGAGGGGAGGGATGAGGGAGGAGAGGGGAAGTAAGAGATGGGGCAGAAAAGCAGTGGGGGGAGGGGTGGAGAAAGAAAGCTGTCAGGGGTCCCCCTGTTACTCTGTGTTATTTCCCATACCAATTCCTCCATCTTGAGGCTAATTGTCAGATAAAAACACAGAAAGGGGCGCCTGGGTGGCTCAGTTGGTTAAGTGACTGCCTTTGGCTCAGGTCATGATCCCGGAGACCCGGAATCGAGCCCCACATCGGGCTCCCTGCTCGGTGGGAAGCCTGCTTCTCCCTCTCTCACTCCCCCTGCTTGTGTTCCCTCTCTGCCTGTGTTTCTCTCTGTCAAATAAATAAATCTTAAAAAAAAACAACAACAACACAGAAAATAACCTCCTATCATGGTAATGGGTAACGTGGGCAGGTTAAACAGCATTCTTCCAAGGGAGGCTCGGGGCCCTGGGAGGCAATTCAGCAAAGGCCTCATCCCTTAGCATGCATTTGCCCAAGGCTGTTGATGTAGGGACCAGATTGCTGGATCTGGATCCAGTGGCCCTGACATCACCTCCCGCAATCAAAGCCTCCTTTGCCCCTTGAATGCCCTTCGTCAGTCCGAGCTCTCGTCCAGGAGGCAGAAAGAGCAAGGATCTGTCATCAGTTAATAGTCAGGCAATTTTCCGTCAGAAAGGATGAATACCCAACTTTTGTAGCAACATGGACTGGACTGGAAGAGATTATGCTGAGTGAAATAAGCCAAGAAGAGAAAGTCAAGTATCGCATGGTCTCACTTACTTGCGGTGCATGAGGGGCAAACTGGAGGACAGTGGCAGAAGGAAAGCAAATGGGAACTAGGGTAATCTAGGGAGGGAAACGA